>JAZHYW010052859.1:0-24981 GCA_037355805.1 Ixodes ricinus
CCTGCTTTTCGCCGGCGCTTCTACGACCAGCCGCCAGGATCGCGACATCGACATCGGCGCGTGGCACTTCGTCTTTTGTGACGTCATTTGTTGCCCCTTCGGGACCACTCTTGATGTACGGGCGGCATAGGACGCAAAACACACCGGTCGGAGACGCGCTCTATAAGCACCATACTCACACCCGGTGTGATAACGCGGGCTTGTTTCTAAACAGTATGTTGGGCTGTACTCGTTTTCATCTTAAGAACCGTTGCAAATAAATTCCGGCTTCTCTCGGAGCATTACTAATGTCCCCCTTTATGTGGAGGATTAAGATAAATGTATATTTTAGATTAGATATATGTTCTCTTATCAAGACGTACACCTTTCAAACGCCGAAAGCCTCGCTTCTTTCCCCCGAAAGCCAAATCTCATTGAAACTACATCGCGGGGCGTGTGAACAATGAGCAGAACACTTTTTTTTCTTTTAAAGTAACAGCGAGTAATGTTGGAGACGCGACCTAGGCATTGAAGTCCATGCGCACCAGGCACACGGGCTTGTTGGCGTACCTGGTCCTTTTCCCTCGGGAGCGGAAAGGCCGTTGCCGGGCGACTGGGGTCCTGGAAGCCTCGGCCCTGGACCGCCACGTCGGAGCCGTCACCCGAAGCTGCCGCAGCGGCAGAGTGTCCGCCGCCACCCGCCGCCACCACCAGCGGAATCATTTCGCCGGTTCGGGAATCGACCTGCGCCAGAGGACAGTGCCACCACGCTTTTTGATCGGCTTCTGCAAATACCTCTTGCACTTTAAGAACTCTGGAACATCTACTTTTCCGCAAGGCTCTCGAGAGAACCATTCGGTGCAGTTTAGGAAGGGAGCTCGGCGAATGACTACCGTAAAATCTCGAAGAGATGCCCCACCCCGAGAGATTACCCACCTCTATTTCTGGCTTGATTTGCCGTTTTCTTTTAAACACCGAAACATAGGCCCACCCATAGTAATCTTAGTGTTGGGATCAATGACGACCTCGGCGTAAATGCTTCTGGTTAGCTATGGCTGGATTTAAGCGAACATTGCTCTTTTCAGAAGAAAGGCCTGCGCAAATAGACATTTGGATGCTAGAATGTCTTAGTCAACTAATAACTGCAAACAAAATGTAAAAAAAGAAAACTAGTATTAAATGTCGACACTGTGCAACTGCCATCGCACGCATGAGGCAGTTCTCACGTCAGTTTAGTGCATCATGGGAACAAGTTCCACTTGAGCAGTAAAGTCAAATTTTCACCACCTACAGAATAAAGTCAGCTTTGCGCCAACCAAAGGAACCTAACACACTCTCGCTCAGTCGCAAGAGCACGTTGTATGGAGAGATGGGGGACCTTAAAGGGCAACTTCGGTCAATAGTCT
The DNA here is from genome assembly GCA_037355805.1 of Ixodes ricinus. Lineage (NCBI taxonomy): Eukaryota > Metazoa > Arthropoda > Arachnida > Ixodida > Ixodidae > Ixodes > Ixodes ricinus. The sequence continues at coordinate 1,386 of JAZHYW010052859.1, forward strand.
TTGAGTTTGGGATTACGACTGCTTTCAACTAAAGCAGTGTTCCTAGATTACAATGGTATACATTTGTTTTTGTTCGATATTGTGCGCAGTTTTATAACTATCACTGGCTCAAAGTTTTGTTTCGGGCATCTACGGTAAAACCAAAACCCTAAACTATCTGCTAGAGGGATGGCAACACTGATCATAAGCCGTGCGGCCGCGATGTGACGTCAGCTTAGTGCTGCGGTACGCGGTACAACCAATCAACCGGCAGCTCCACCGCCAGGTGACGTCACGAGGTGCTGCGCCAGTGTTCCTTGACCAAAACTAACCCGCTTGCCGCACGCTAAAGAGCCGCTGGTCGCATCTTTAAAATCGGTTTTAGTGGGGTATGCGGCTTCACTTTGACGTAAGATTTCCTGCCACTAGAGCGGTACCAGTAATTTATTTTGGTTTCGTTTTCGACTGGAGTTACCCTAAACACAATAAAAAGGCTCAGGTACACCTAAGCACTCTACGAGTTAGTGAATGCGAAAGCATGAAAGTCGTTCTTGCGCGAGCTCTCGTGAAGTGGCTACGCCGCTCTCACATCGGCAACCACTTCCTTTCCCAGGCGCGCTCTGGCGCGTGGCACGTAGAGCCATGGGTGGCTCTCCTTGAAACTGAAGCGCGCCGGCCAGCTGAGAGCCTCGTTCCGATATCGGCTTCAGCTAGCTCCTTTGGAGAGATGAATTTATGTGCCGATTTGCGGGGCTTTTGCGTGGCTTCAGAGCAGGAGGCTTCAGATCGCGGCTTCACTTCGCACCATTGGGAGAGGAGAATTTGGCTGCCGTTTGGCGCGACTTTTTGGCGCAGCTTCAAAGCTGATGACGTCGGCTCGTAACATGAGACAGCTAATGCTTTCGCATTAAAACAGCTGGCGACAAGGCGCATCTGACATGTCTGCCAGTTCTGCTTGAACGAGGCCTGCCCTGTCTTGTTCAACTAGCTGAGGCGGAAGCGCCAAGTACAGTGCTTATCAAGCTTATACGGAACACGCGAACCGTAACTTATCTCATGGGAGTACTATATCTTGTGGGCCGCCGAAGAACTGCTTCATGACGTAGCGCTCAAGCTGAAAAGCCCGAGCAGGGTAGGGCACCCGCTAAAGCCCGAAATCGCGACTGAACCGGGGACAACACACTCAGTTCAACCTGCCGGGCGAACAACAGGGTCTTTTCCGGCTTGCTAATCGGGCGTAAGAAGAAGTGTAAAAATAACCTGATGAACCGAGAGTAATTAAACTTCTGCAAAGGTGTCTTTAAGTGGTGAATTTATCATACTCAAACATTTTGAGTGTAGGTTTAAGATAAAAATCTTTAAGCAACAAAAATGAAAAGCCTGTTGTTTTTTTCTATGCACAGGAGGAGGAAACATATAAAAGTCGCCTGGGTGACGCTGCTACACTCGGATGGCACAACCGAAAACAAAAACATGAAAACTTTCTTTGAGATGAACTCCTGAAAGGAGATCCATCATATCCGAGTGTCTGTGGTACCCACTACCTGCGAGTCGCGGCGTCATCTAGACAATATTTGATCGTCTTCTCCTTGTGCACGAAAAATAGACTTCTTTTCTTTTTGCTGAAATGTTTCTTCTGAAACCCACACACATTACAAATGAAGATAATAAACGCAGTACATAAAGACACCTTTAGGAAAAGTATGAACGTCTCTGTTCATTTGTTTATTTATACAAATTGCTTAACACCTTAATATCGCTCAGAAACCCTACTTTTTCGCCACTGCCTCGAAGCATAAGGCGACTGCCTAAGACGCGTTGTCCGCCGGCCAGCCGCCATTTTTACCTTGTGGAAGCGACCTACCCTGCTCGGGCTGTTCTACTGGAGGTAGTACCTTATAGAACAGTTCTTCGGCCGCTGCCAGGAGAGTGCTCCCACCAGACAAAACACGGTTTGCGTGTTCCCCAAAAGCTTGGTGAGCAGTGTAACTTGTTTCTTTAAGCAAGTTTGTAAAGGAACGCTGCGTAGAACACTTCCGACATAACAAAATGGTTTTTTTTAAATATATTTATAATACACATGCAGTGCAATGGATTGCATAAAAAATATGATGTTAGTAATACTGCAATGGGTAAAAGAAACAAAAACAAAATGGTTAAAGATACAAATTTAAAAAAATTCCTGCGAGGCTTGATTGGGAAATCGGAAGGGATCCTGCTTAAAAGCTGTTTGAGGAATGCTGTCAGTTACCTTGAAAGAGTGCCGTAGCAACTTCCGCCTCCGCCCCCCTCCTCCTCTGGAGATCATCTGGATGCTGTCTAAGGCACTGCGCTTGCTGGTGCTGCCGCATTGCTCCTGCTGCATCAAAAACAACGTACACAAACCATTTTATGGCTACTTATTTTGCTCCTCAAAAATAAAACGAGCAAAGATAATTAAAATGTTCATGCACCGGAGGAGCCATGGCGAATTAGGGGTTGCAAAAAGAGTTTCTTGACCCTTTAATACGTCTGATGCGCATCTATATTTTCCAATAAAGATCAAGAAGAGCCAATTATTATTATGTTCAATGTCCCAGCGTTCATTATTGTCCTGTTTCTGTATACTTCGTTTCACTTTATGTCGGACACAGCCGAGCACTACCAGCTGACGAGACAAACCAAACAACGATCGAAAAGCGAACCAGCAAACTCTTCGTCATGTTTCTCTGCGTGTTCTGTAATTGCCGACCCAATCATGTTCAGAGAAGGTCCAGTGAAGTGTGATTTTAACGCCGTTTGATTGGTCTCATCAGCTCGTGGCGTCGGCTGTGTCCAGCCTTAAAGAGGCCATAAAATGAACTTTGGCTGGGAAAAATGCGTACAGATTGGGGTTTACGAATCGCATATAGTTTTGTGGGTCAAGAGAAGGGGGTAGAGATTAAAAAGCCTGACTTTCGGTACAGAAAATTTGAAGATATAGTCGGGCCTTTTCGTACCTTCTTTTCTACAAAAGCTCGCCCTTTCACTGTAATACATCCGCAATACACCTTTCCAACAAAGGCGAAGCCATCTTGAATGTCGTCACTTCTGGTATGCGGTAAAACATCGTTTTGGTCTCCACGCCGCTGGAAGGTGTTTACGAACAAATGCTTGATTGTCACACATTCTTGTTTTGCCTCACCTATATTTTCTCGCATATTCCACGTTGAAATGTTTTAGTATTGCTTCGGAACCCACGAGACTGAGAACGACAGGAAACAGACAAGCAGTCTATACCCTACGGCACTGTCAGCAATCCAAGCTCACGCATTAGGCACGAGACAGTGCCGTCACTCGGGACGAGATGCGCTCCTCAAAAATCGATCCCCTGACGAATATTTGAGTTCGCGTTCGTGGTCAGCTGAGTGCCATGACAGCACCCACGATCACTCGGGAATGACAGGTTTCATGGTGTGCTTAAAACAAACACGGTGGAAACTTGGAGTCATCGCATTCGGTGAAAGTCCCGACAACATGATTTCTCGTTTCGCTTTTGAGTTGAGGAGGAAAGCTAAGGAGGAGAAAAGTTGAAAAAATGTTTCCGATGCTCGCTATTAAGGTTGAAAGAAGGCTATAGCCACTGAGAGCAGCTTTAGAAGAGCAGAGTATGACCTATTCTGCTCACGCTTCCTGCTGCCTGATTGATTGTTTAGTGTTCTTATCAGGGCAAATGCAGCAATCTGATTGGCTGTTGAACGATAATGAGATGCTTGGGACCCACCACGCCCAGTGTTTCTTAAACTGTTGGTGACTATGCGGAGCGCACGTTCGTCTGCTTCCTTTGCAGGGGTTGTGGTGACGTCAGAAGACTCCGAGCTCTGATTGGCTCTGATTCAGGGATAGTGTGTAGACCTCAAAGGCAGCTTGCTTTGAGGCCTACCCACTATCGTTCGATCAGAGCCAATCAGAGCTCAGCGTCCTTCTCACGTCGCCACAACCCTGCAAATGGACAGACGATTTGCTGTCCGCATAGCCGTTTTAAGAACTGTCTTTAACGGCTCCGCAAAAAGTGGGTGAATGTCTGTTTATACTCTGGGCAAATGGGGTTACGTTGGCAGTTTTTAAAGCATTCGTTGATGGCGATGCAGCGCACAGGTGACATGTAAAAGTTAAAAGGTTAACTGCGCTACGTAATTAGTTAACAGTTTACGCGGTGATATCTTGGACTGGCCTTTAGAACAATTGTCGTGAAAGCAAAATATTATTAGGTGATTTCATCTCAAATCGTGCAAGAACAAATGATGGGTCTTCAAAAACTTCTGGGAAAAAATATATGTTGGTGGAAAATGTGCGCTAAAACAAAAACTGCAAATTAGAACTACGGCCGTTCTTAAGTTTTGGGCTTGAAAAGGGCAGAAAGTCTTGCGATTTTTGCAGTTTTAACTAGTGACATATTTTGGAGTCTCGCAACCGTTTACATTATTTTTTCACAGCAATTATAACTTTTTTACTGCTTTAACACTTGATATAGAAGAGTTAATATTTACTAGAAGTGTTTCTCTTATTTATTTTATTTTATTTTATAAAATCAAAAATTCTTGAATCTTGCACTTTGACAGTAATGGATCAAGTTTGAATCAAGCTGGCTTTCGATGTAGAATTATTAAAAGTGAAGCTGGACAAAATTTGGATTTCTCAAAATAAAGCAGCGGAAGCGTTGAACGGGACGCTACGAACTGCAATACATCGCTCATACATCGATAACTCAAACGGATGGCCGTATTTTTTTGGAAAAGAAGGCCGCGATCAAGCGAAGAAAATGACGTCTCGATCCTCCTGGAACAGTTGAAAATGAGGAGAGGGGCCTCGCTTCTCTCCTCCTCGCTTCGGTTTGCCAGCTCGAGGGGACGAAGCGAAGAGGAGAGGAATAAGAATTGTGACGTCACATATCTCGTCGGTCGTGTTCAATCGCGCGCTTTTCGAAAAATACGGCCATCCGTGAGAGATATCGCTGTGTGAGTGATATTTTCGTATTGCAGCTTCCCGCCTATGGCTCCAGCCTTGTTTTGTGAGCTCCAAATTTCGGTTCAGTATCCCTTTAAGGCATAAAAAACATACAAGATAAAAGCTTGTATCTAAGCATATATAAAAAATTATAAGAAACAATGCTGTAAATATGACAAGAAAGCCAAAAGTACCAAATTCAACGTCATTTTTAGAGAATATGTATTTTTTATATTTTTATATGAAAGTTTTTTATGAGCTCCTTAAATGCCATACATTTTTTGACATGTATGGTTTCGTCATATTAAGCAGTGCGTTTGAAAAGAAGACATATTTGTTCCACCATTCTACGACGCATATCTCTGTCATTTCATTTTAGAGCGCAGCTTTTAGACGCCTGTCTCATGCTTGAGCGGCGTCGCCGTCGCCGTCGGCGTAACCGCGCGTTGCATTATGGGACGTTTCCTTAATGACGTCATACGTGACGTCACTAGGGTCACGAGAGACGTCACCAGTGACGTCACGAAAGTCACTCGTGAAGGTCACGACGAAGGTCACGACCTTCACAATGCAGGTCATGTGAAGGTCACTACCTTCACGAGGCCTTCACTAGGCTCACGAGGGAGGAGAGAGGGAGGGAGGGAGGAGGAGTGGGAGGAAGAAGGGAGGAGGGAGAGGAAGAGGGGAGGACGGAGAGGAGAGGAGGAGAGGGGAGGAGGGACAGGAGCATACCCTCCTCTCGGTACCCTCCCCTCCTCCTCCTCAAGAGCTGCGCTCTAATTCGGCATTACAGGGAATTGTAAACGTCTTTCATCTTTTCAATTAACTATTAGTTATTTTGTAACATGATCATAGTTTTTATTGGTTCTCAAGTCCACACACAGTTCGGGAAAACTTATACATCGATAGTATTTATAGTATAATACGGTAAGGAGTTCTTCTGCGCGTTCAGTTTGCTGACTTAGAAAACTACAGAAATCGATGCTGCTTAAATAATGTGTAAGCGTTTTAATATGAGATTAACAAACATATATAGGACGTTTTAAGAGTTTTCCGTGAGTTAATAAAGCACTTGTGGGGAAAACATTTCAAAGCGACGGCCCGCCAAGCACGTCAATTAGCGTGCACGATTTTTTTTCTTTCTTCAAACTACTTATTTTTCACGATAGCTAAGTTGTGCTTGTTGAAACCTCTCAATATCCGTCTTTACTATTGACACTTCTATGTTTGCGAAAGCAAACGCACGTACGTTCCAAATCTCGTAGAATGATATGAGGCGAAGCTGTCAGTTCTCATTACATCGCGCCGCTTCGATGCTTGCTTTCGCTTTGCTGCAATGTGCGCGTCTTCACTAATTTCAACTTTGTGTTATATTTATTTTTATCTTGCTGAGATATAAGTGCCTTCAAGAGTCTCGTAAGCTGAATTTGCAATTTTCTTACGACTGGAAGTGTGAACGAAAGGGCAATCCACGGGCCGAGCGGGACACAGACATGTCGCCACCCTTTTTGACTTAATGAGTGTGGCATCCCTTTTTAGATAGCCGTCGTGATTATTTATTTAGTACAGACAGGGTCACTATGAACATTGGAAACGACTACAATATGACGATTCGTGCACGTGATAGAAAGGAAGAAGCTGTAGACAACCTGTGATTACCAGGAGGCGCTACCAGAGCTAAACCTCCTGTGCCGCCGCCTCCGAGAGCGGCAGCCATTCCCTTTCGCTTTGCTTCGCTGCCAGGTTCTATGCTGTTCACATATCTGGCATCTCATCTCAGTTTGTTAGACGCAGTTAACCAAAACCGATAGAGAGATCAACAACTCTTTGCCTGGCAGCAGTATTAAACGTGGGCAAGCAAGGATTCAGTCTTGAAGACATTAAGAGACTTTGCCTGTGTGCTAACCTAACTAAAGAGTGTGTATTGCTGATCAGTAAGGCGTGTCTAAAGAGATGATCTAACCCTGGAATCGTGGCAAATGAAGGGAGACGAATAAATTGAAGTAGATTTCTGGGAATCTAGCGAACTGCTAAGAAAACAAATGGAAAGTAATGCATTTTGCAATGAGCCCAGGAAGTGCGTAACTAAGTTCTTCCCCCAATAATTCATCCGACATGCTCCGCGGCTTGCTATAAGCTCAGAAAGTCGAATCTCAACGCTCGTACCATCGTATCGCATTTTGATTTTGCAGAAAACTGGAGCGGCGTTCTCCCGGGAGCACTACAACGCTTTCGTTGGAAGGACCAAATCGTGGATGTCTTCACCTGCGTCGCTTCAACGTAGCGCACATTTGCAGCTTCGGAGTTGACAGCGACGACATCGTGCACAATGCAGCACACGCACTGTTCGCCCTGCGCACAGTTGAAGAGTGGCTGGTAGAAAATATTCTGATATTTCCGAAATTGTTCCACATCTCCGACCTGGAGGCTAGTCACTTTAAAAATAGTTTTCAACTCTACGAGATGGTGAAGAGACAAGAGGTAACAAAATTGATTTTTTTAAGTTATGGGACACGGCAAAGGTGCGTGCAATGGCGTGGGGAGTGTCCGCACGCAACAAGCCTCTTGCACAACCTCAGGTCGCCAGAACTGGAAGCCATTGGAAGTGCTGATAATTTTTCTCGCGTAGTGGCCCCCAAGTGCTTGGAATTGTACTCCTCAAAAGTGAAGCAGCATGCCTCGCCCAATACCGTGACACAGTAAAAAATAATTTTTTTTCATCTTGTGAAAAAAAAAACACAGAAAAAAAACATTCCATCCTGTCACGTGCGGATGAAGGCTGAAAGCGGAAACAGGGTTTTCCAGGGTTGTGATAAAAACATTAATAAAATAAAGCGAATTCTCAAGAGTAATGTTCTCCTCACTTAAAATAATTTTGCTTTTATCACCATAAACGTTACTGTGAGCTTATAATACTAAAACGCCACGTAATTCTTATGCATTCCCCCCGTTTATCTGTATGATAGCCTTGCCAGTGTATGAAAATGCAGGTTTTATGAAAGAAGTAAAATTTCGCACTCTGCCCGCTAGGTTTCTGAAAATCATTTATCTCACCACTTCATTACCTGACCAGAGATTTGTGAAACTTCATTTTTATGATTTTTAAATAAAAAAAAAAAGATATTTCAATAGGTTTATTTAAAAAGAAAAGTTGTGAATATTAAGATTTTATAAGTGTACTTGATGTATATCATAAATACTATGGTCGCATTCGCGCACAGCGCACACACACACACACACACACACACACACACACACACACACACACACACACACACACACACACACATACACACACACACACACACACACACACACACACACAAAATATATATATATATATATATATATATACCCCCTGGCCGTATAACTCACCTGCACAAACCACATTACTGTAACTTTCACGGCTTTTTTCAAACAGATCTCTAAAGCTTAAAAAAACACCATGTATGTATATATACATATATATAATTATTACGTTAAAGATTTGAACACGACCAATATCTTTTCATCTTTGAATGGAGGTAAAATATGTCTTTTTTTCAAACGCATTTCTTAATATATGATGAAACAATATATGTTAAAAAAATTATTTAATATAGGAAAACACAAAGAAAGCGTTTCATATAAAAAAAAGATTGGAAGAAGTATTATAAAATACGCATTTGATTAAAAATGACTGCATTTTGAATTTTTAGGATTTCTTCTCATGTTTAAAGTGTTCTTCCTTTCATATCAACCATACCTAAATTAACAATATTATAATTTTTAAATTGGCTTAGATACAAACTTTCATTTGACATGTTTCTGATGCCTTAAATAATTGTATATCGAAAGCTAGCTCGACTCAAACTAGGCCTATTATTGCCGAAAATCCAAAAATGAAGACGTTTTGTTTTATTTTATAAAATAAAATAAAAACACTTCTAGAGAACTTTAATTCTTGTATGCCAAGTCTTAAAGCAGTAAAAAATAAAGATATTTTTGTTAAAAAATAATCTAAAAGTTTTGAGACTCCAAATGGTGTAACTCGTGAAAACTGCAAAAAGGCAAGACATGACTTCTGCCCTTTAAAACCTTAAGACTCGAGGACAAAATATTCAGCAGTTCTAAATTACAATTTAGTTATACTCACACATTTTCCACCTACAAATATTTTTTTTCAAAAATTTCTGAGGACCAATTATTTTGTTTTTCACTATTTGAGATGAAATCACCCTCATATCATTTAAAAAGGAAGACAGTACCGAGCAGGGCTATACACGCAGCTCGCTCATAAGAAGCGTAGAAGACGAAAAGCTGATTAGTAAATTGCATCTGGTTCCGCGCTTTGCATACCAGAAAGCCAGTCGCTACTGCGACCTAACCGAAGTAAATCAAATAACGAGGTCTTCTTTCCGCCCTCAGCTAAAAGTGCTACCAGCCCCGAACTGCAGAACACATTAAATATTTGAAACCAAATTACGGAAAATCGCTGCGCTACAGACGTCACCGAATCGCTAGGCTACGCACATCGCCAAGAGCAACGACGTAAAATATATTACAGCTGAACATAAGCAAAGCAGCGAAAGGACTGTCGTATTTGCTTACCTCATCAATAATAGACTTTCACATTTCACATTCACGGAGCTGTGAAGATGAAAACCCTGGGAAAACAGTCTCCTACCGCTACAATTTCTAGGTAACACTATGTAACGTATCCGCAAGAGTGTTGCAGATATATTCAGACATATGGAAACAACTAGGAGTCTCCATAGTGGTAAACCTAAGGACTGAAAACAAATAAAAGGAACATACAATCACACACACCATTTCAAAACACAGCCATGGATTTTGTTTCACAACGTCAGATTTATACAATCGCCCACAATTATTTTTTTTTTTTTTTCGTGGCGTTTGGTACACTTTGAGGAGGAGGAGACAGCTGTATGAGTGTGACGTTGTGAAATAAAATCAGTAGAGCAGGTGTATGTGGATTTTCTTTTAATGTGTATCCAGTCACGGGTTGATTAATATAGGATTGGAATTCGTTCACCAGCTTGCCTGTCATTTCTTCACTTTCATCCTTAGTTTATATTAAGCATTCCACCAAAATGACACTTTTTTACATTTTCTTTAAGCCGGCTCGACATTTAGACATTCAAGTTACAAAATAACGTATAGTCTCGCCAGAATGGAAAGTTAACTATGGGTACTTACAATTCTTTGATTTGGGTTCTGTGCAACAGGAGGAATCCATCATCGGGAGAAGTAGCAGAAAGGCAAAACAAAATAATGATTAAAAGGTAAACGCTGAATAAAGGAGGCACATACCGACCCATGCTGAAAACGAAAAAATAATAAATCACTCTGAATTGTTCCTGTGACAGTTTCTCAAGCGTGCAAAAAAGCTAAAAAAGAAAAAGGATATTTTGTTTGTTTACTGGCTGTTTTGTTTTTAAGCGCGTGCGTAGAAAACGTATTGGACTGTCTAAGCCCTGCTCCGAGGCATCGCTTATGAGTCACGGCCTCGCCGCTAATATATCGTACAAAGGGGGTTCGAAGACACTAGCGTGTTTTAGGAAACCGTTTTCGCCCATCCTATACGCATCTGATGGGCCCTCCGGTACGAACTGCGCATATGCGAGTCTTCTGTGGTAGCGCATGCGCAGTTCGTACCGGAGAACCCCATGCAGTATCGAAAGTGCAAAACGGTTTCCCAAACACTCTAATGACGGCCTAAACTACGCACGTGTAGCGGCTTGTTGGGGACTTCGAGCAAAACGTTACCGTGTTCCGCGTACCGCGCTTCGAAGCACGCTTTTAAGCGCGCGCTACGCGGTCACGGTATCACCCGGGCGCGCTTGCAAAGCATGCTTCAAAGACTTCGGTGGTGCGGTACGCGTAACACGGTAACGGTTTGCTAAATGTCCCTATTATTAGGGCTCCGCGTCTTCGGGGCTTGTTTTCCTTCAAACTCAGAATGTTTTTTTTTACCGAGTTTGTTTATTTTTACATGTTTTGTGGTTTTCGGTGTAAATTTTCGGGAAACAATATTCGGTGTTTATCTGGGCTCGAAGAAACCAGGACACTGGTGTTAGATACTACAAATTGTGCCGATACTCATTACAGGACGAAGCAGGAACAATTTCAGTTCCCGTAGAAGAGAAGCAACCTGAAGGACAGCTAGTTCAATTCTGTCTGTATTTCAGATAAAGAAATATCGGTACAAACAAAAATGTACTGATATCTATTTTTTTTTAAAGCTCCTTTTAAAATTAAAACACAGCTCTCCTGTTGTTGTTTTTTGTTTTTTAAATCAGTTTTTATTTATCTTGATAAGGCTGGTTCGGAGGTTACTTTCCGGCCTTTATCGGTAAATAATGATAACACGGAACCGTATTTCGTTGTTCCAACATCTTGCTTGGTGATTTGTTCTTCGGAGTGCTTATGGGCTGATTCGGCGGTCATTAGCTTGCGGGCGATATAATGGGATGTCCGAGATCCACGCCACGCCCTCCGGTTCTTAAGTTGCCAGAATACGGGCCGGACTTTCTACATCACTTACAGGAGGCCAGCAGAAGTCACTGCTTCGACACGAGTGCTGAGTCATCGCTAGAGCTCGGGCTCGTTTTCTCACTGATTGGATACGAGTCTGTGCCGAACGATCACGTCACACTCGTGCCCAATCAGCGCCCTCTGCCGGCCTCCGTAAATAAAAAAATTCATAAAAAAACGAGCGCCAAATGTAAGGCAATTATTCCCTAGGGAAGGTATTGATGGGAATTCTAGGGGAGAAGCTAGCTGTTGTTCGAGGCAGAGCGTGTTGCAGACTAGAGTGCACGGAGTGAAATATCGGGACATACACACAGTGCGGGGAGGAAAAGGCGACAGCAAAACAGCTTAGTACCTAAATTGTAGGGGCTTCACCCGCGCACTTTCTCGAGGCCATTCCAATCTAGTCAAATGATTGGTCTTTTAAGGCAGCGACAAAAACAGATAAATCTTTAGAAAGCGGAGATCACCAAGCGCAAGCTATTGACCTGATGGCATAAATCGAGGAAGTATAAAGTTTTGTTATGCCTCTCCTTTCGAACTTTTCTGTAGAGCAAAGAGTGCGCGCACTAGGTTACACAAAAGGCACCACGGTCGCGCCAATGATAGCTTTCGGTTTTGGATAATAATAAATAAATATTTGTGCTTGGTAGCGAAGCGTCATGCGTTTCTTTTTACTATGCTCCAATAATTTCCAGCTTAGAATTATACTACTAAAAGGCTGATGTTTATTTTTTAATAAAGTTTTTGTATCTCGGGATTGACGGATTGTTAAAATCAAAGCTTTAGCTAGGTGGCGGGGCGGCCGCCCGATTAAAAGGTTCCGCTCCATTCATCCATCCATCCAATCACGGTAAGGTCGCAGATGTTGCCCACCTCGCAGGCGTCGGTGCCCCCTCTGGCCGACCAGGACGTGAATCCTGTCGCCTTCCTCCCAGTGGAACGTGGCCCGGATCAGGGCCCCCGTGAGTGTTGCAGGCGCGGCTCAGGCCCAGGACCGCCCCGCGCCCCACGCACGGACACTCTGCGGAGGAGGAAAACAAGGTCACCGTTCCTTGCCGCGTCTTCTAAACAATGCGGCGCTGCACCCTCCAGTTGCTCACGAGCTGCACACAGTCACACTCCAAAGGGGAATTTTCCTGCTGAGTCTAGAGAATAAATTTTCTCGTTCAACGTCACGACGTGTCACTTGACGTCACGTCACTGGTACCACGTAATAACCAACCCAGTCTGGCAAGAAGGCCTTCCGATTCGCTCAGGCGCGAATTAAGAAGAATGCTATGCGTCCTGTAATTGCTGTTGTCGTCTATCGCAGCTCCGCTAAATTGTGGTTGTGAAATCTCGAACCAAGTCACGGTGGTAACGCAATGAATGGATGTGCAATAGGAGATGCGATGTGGCGCAACTCTGGCCAGCCTATGCGGAGGGCAAGTCGTCTGCTTCTTCCTGCAGGGGTTGCCGGTGACGTCAGAAGAGCACCGAGCTCTCGATTGGCTCTGATTGGAAGGAAGTGGGTAGACCTCAAAGCAAGCTGCCTTGGGGTCTACTCGCTATCCTTCATTCAGAACCAATCAGAGCTGGACGTCCTAACATCCCCTACAAAAAAAAAAAAAAAGAACAGAACGAGACTTGCCCTTGCGCATACTTCGTTTCAGCTGAAGTCAGACGTAGCCGACGTTACGACGTGGTGGAATCAATCAAGGAGTGTCAAAAGTGGAAGTTACTAGGCTTTTTCTTTGGATGATTTGTTCAGGGAACACGCACAGAAACCCGACGAAGACAATGATGGTGCGCTCTTGGCGCTGCTCTGATTTTTCCCATCAGATCCCAGCGTCGGCTGCGTCTGGACTTGACACGAAGTACAGGAACTCCGGACCTGCGTCCGTCTTGTCACGTGACACCATGATGTCATGTGGCGGTGTGACGTCACGTGCCACGACAACCCTACATGAAACACACCTCAGCCTCTAAGCTCGTTAAATACCAAGTGTGTGCCGAAGTTGACGGAGCGCACCGATTGGCCTATCATGACGATGACTTCGTAATATTTTTGCCGACGCCCAATCGGTGCGCTCTGTGAAAGTTCGGATCAATTTTGTGTTTGACGAGTTTAGGGCCCCTAAAAATACGCTGCAAAACGTCGGCCATAACTACTGCTGCCGCATACAAGATGACGTACGAGGGTGATCAGAAAATATCCGTAGAAACGTTTCGGTGCTTGTTTCGCAAAAGCTTTTTAAACCCAACTTTTTCGTGAATTACTGCATATGCAGAGCCTGGAATGACTCGAAGATGCCTTTCCGCATAATCCACTATCACTCGTCTATCCCTCAGAATCACTTCACATGCACTCTCAATGTCGGTCGTGGACGGGCGTCCGGCTCCCTCTTCTTGACTGGCACGTCTTTCCTCGAAATTTACCGTCTGTGCAGGCACTTTGCGACAGAAAACCTCCTTCCGTGTGAAAAGCGCTGATGAGACAGTGTGGCGAACAGAAGTTGAATGAGTGAATCGAGTACCAACTGGCCCATTCCTCAACTCTCCTGCTCTATATGTGTTGTGGGTTTGTTTGAACTTCGTTAAGTTAGTCAACTCCTATAGCCACGTATTGTCTCCGCTGCAGATAAGTAGTTTAGCCCGTGCGCGTGCATCACATAGTAGCAATACGCGATCGTTCACCGGTACAATACTCATAAAGAGCGAAACAGCCAGGGGTAGGATTGAACCCAGGATCCGTGGGTTCTGCAGCGCACAAGCTGCCGTCCCACGGGCTTCTCGCCACTGTGCGTTAATACACTGGCTCACCGTTTCCCCTACTGCCGTTCAGAATAACTGTCAAACTGATAAAAGCATTGAACATGAACGCGGAACCTTAAAAACTAAAAAGGACAGAAATGGCAAAGATGGAGGTACAACAAAGTCCTGTTTTCTTTTCGGTCACGAGAGCCGACATGGTGTAATCGTCGTTCACACGACCGGCCACGTGATCTGGAGCCGATTATATGCCGCCGAGTGTTGATCACAGCCACGCGCTGGGGTTGGCAAGGCACTAGGACACGCGCTGAGATTCCAGACATTGTTATGGTTCGGCTGTTGACGTCATTGCAGCGATTGGACACAGGACACTACGCCGAATGCTTCTCAAGCTATCGATTATCCGAGCCCAAATCGAGCCGATCAAAATCGTAGGATTCTCTGTGAGCCGCATCAAATATCGTCACTGTGCGGTACTCGCGACCGCCCAGGTACGTCATCGTGTTTTGCGAAGAGAGAGATTGAATGAGAATGATCGCTTTGTCCGTTGAAATTACACCGCAACGAGGGAGTTTCTTGGTCAGTGGCTTATGTATGAAGTATCCTTGAGCTCCACTAGTGACGAGTAAGCTCGTGTAACAGTAGAAAAAACATTCCAATTGAATATCGTTGACCGCCTTTAACTGATTCATCAACTAGCCAAACTACAAGTTCTTCTATGTTGTTTCGATGTTAAACTGTACTTCACAATTACAGTAATTTCTTCTACCGCATTGTTTTCAATGATCGGACGAAGTAATCAATCAACCTGCCATGTTGGCAAATACATTTAGTGGTAAGGAATCTCCTTTTCTACCTACAATGATTTGAGTCGAATAAAGCTGAATGAAATCAATCAAATTTGATTTAAGTGAAGCAAATTTGATTTAAATCAAATAAATTTTATTTATTGGATTAAAAATCATGATCTATTTCCACCCTGGTTGCAACGAACGTATAAAGGATTTTTAAGTTTGTTTGTTATCCAGTTATAAATTTTACACCACCCCAAAAGTGTTTCTAGTTTAGATAATAAATGACAAGCACCCGCCCCTACTATTAATTACAAAAGAACCACAATCGTTAATGCTTTCAGTTAAGTGGGTCACAGTCGATAATTGACGTCTGAAACCGAGCTGAAGTTGGGGTTAATGCCTTATTCTGCTATACGAAAGTTGAAATGTGCTTTCAGATATTGAACTTAAGCATTTTGCAGCCAGCTGAAATTAGACAGATAGGCCTGTAGTTAGTGGATTGGCTTTTGTTACCAGATATATGGGAATGACTTTCGCTAATTTTCAGTTTTTGGAACTTTCTTATTTACTGAGGGAATATCCGAAAATGATAACAAGCTATTTGCTATCCGTTCTGCATACCTCCTCAAGAATTATTGGGTACACTGTATGGGCAGTACTTTTTCTTTAAATTCGGGTAAAGTAAAAGCGACAAACCGCCTTGTTCGGTGACCACAGCATCATCTATGACTAAGGATAAGCAGGAGACGAAGGAAAATGTGGTACCATTGTCTCGTTGTAAATAGGAAGAAAAAAAAGTTGTTTAAACGTTTTTGAAAATTTTTATTTATCCATAGAAAGTGATTCTAGGTAGGACTTGGCTGTAGGCTTAACGTGATTTTAAAATTCGGAAGATGAGGATTTAAAAACCGACTGAAGGGTTATATTTAAAAAATGGGCCTTTAGCTGATTTAATCTTGACGCCAAGCTCAGCATTCAGCTTAGTCAATAAATTTTTATTCATATAAGTTTTATTTTCCTTGCACATATGCCCAGTCAGTTCATTTTGGGATTTACGTAAATTATTTATCGCGTTATTGAAAGATTATTTTAGACTATTATTTTTCTTAGTTGGGATAAACTTTGATACACAGATGATAATGACCGCTTTGAATTCGTTCCAAAGGGCATTAGATGGAAGCTTTGACGCTTCTATGATGAAGTGACACCGTTGTCTCAACATATACACATACACTGAAATGTTTACATGTCGAAAACAAATTAAGGTCAGGCGGTGCGATCAAATACGTGCATCGGTGCCAATATATAACTCCCAAACAGGCGGCATTACGGGATGTGGCACGACCTAAAGAAAAAAATAAAAGCTTGCCGACGAAAACAGATTATGGGATCTTTGGTCAGTGAGGAGAAAAAAAAAAAATACTTTAGGGTACACATAAACAAATTTAAGAGGCATAGACTAAGATAGAAAGAAAGGTAGAAAGAGACAGAGAGACGGATTTTTCGCTGCCTAACTTGTTTCTCATCTTATTCTACGCTTTTGTTTACGCTTCTTGTTCCTGACTTGTTTCTCATCGTTTTTATTTTGTTTCTTCTGTTTGGAAAAGGTTACTCGCTGCGTGCCATAAACTTCCCGCGCGTAAAGAGATAAATAATTAGAGCAAAAAAATTAAAAAAAAATGGGAGAAAAATTAAAAAAGGGAAAAAAATGTTAACAAAATATAGGAAAAAAAACGCTAAAAGAGCTTGTGGTGAAAATCAGTATACATATATAAAAAAGTCAAGCAAACTTAATAAAATAGTCGAACGCTGCACTAACAACTATATTGTTATTAAATACCTTGTTTTTTCTACACTACGATGTTTCCGCTACACTCTAGCCAGAAATTTCAAAAGCGCAGACCTTCTTCACATCCCCGAAGCGATGTTTACCTTCAAGAAGAGTTCCGAAGAGTTCAGCGATCGCTATTTCTTTTCAGCTCGCCTCTTCTTACGCATGTCAGCTGACGTACTATCCACAAGCGTTACCCAACAAGCAGAGCTCCAACCGTCGCGACAGGAGCACATCGCCATTAGATTTGTCCGCAGGCTCTCGAACGCCCCCTCACTCGGCAACGTCTGGGAGACGTAGTCGCGCACTTCGCCGGAAATCTAATTGCAAATTAAGTCCGCAATTAAGGAAATAAAACGCACAAAAACAAGCTCGCGAGCAATCGGCAAAACGAAACGGCGCGGACGATCCGAGAGTCCGCCGTGTATTTCATTAGCGGCTCCCTGGATGTTTCGGCAGTTCCCGTTAGCGGATTTCCGCTCATCTGGAAATGACGGCGCGCCGACGCCCTCGACGGGATCCCTAATGGGCCTAATCCAATTATTGCGTTCGGGGTTCCATTGGACGAGGGCGACGACGATTGGCGAGATGCGTCGGATGCGACAGCCGCTCCCCGGTGACCTTTCGACGTCGGCACTCCCGCGACACGCACTTCATAAGAGCGTCTAATAAGACTGCTTCTACTGTAGGAGAGGGTGGTTTGCTTCTGGAGGTGCCAACAGCATCGCCATTATGATCAGGAGTCCGATTCGGGTCAGCAAGGAGCGGAGAGAGGCGAAATTGAGTCCTTCGCGAAGCGGGCAAAGATAACGTTCGTACAGGGTCTCGTCTGCTAACGCGAGCGACGAACGCGGTTCGTCTGCTTCGAAGCGTCATTCGCAGAGGGTAGTAAAAACAGAGAGAACACCATACGTCGTCTTCTGACAGGGCGTAAAAAAGTTTATCATCTTCTACAAACAAAGCGCCGCGGCAAAGTGAGATTGAAGAAAGCTGCAATTGTTATTGCCTGCTATATTCCAAGTTCTAAGGCTTGAACGAATGGACCTTTTTCACATACCGACGGCACCAGGCGGTGGCTGCACGAACTAAAACTCGAGGAAGGGACCTACCTGCGCTACCAATCGATAATGGGAGCTACGCTACCAGTTTCTTCGTTCTCTGAGCAGCGGGGCGTGCCCAACGCGCCGTCCAAGTGGGGCATCCGTGGCGTCCACTTAAACGTCGTGTTATTCTTTCCGTCCAGCTTTCTTTTTTGCGTAACACAATTGTACGTATGCTGCAATTACGTTTTCTACTCGCTGATCTACAGCCTCCTTCCGAATTTCCTCGATTTTTGGTGCCAATTTCCGCCGCTGCACATCGGGCGCTCGCGCGTGCGCAGAACGCTGCTCGGAAAGATCCATTGCGCTTTGTTTACCGAAATCTCAAGTTGTTCTGCTGCCGTAAACAAGCGGACATCGACTGGTGGATGAAGGAGTAGAAAGGAACAGCACGTCAGAGCCAGCGAGACCTCTCTCGCTATTTGTGTCTTGGTGAGACGTTTTCACCTAAATGTAGCGCCTCTGTGAACTCGCAAACGGGTCAAAAATGTCTCATTGGTCGATGGCGCGCAGGCTGTGGCGCCACGTCCAATCAGCAGCCGAGAACGTTGTCCCTCTCACCTTGACGAAAAACAGACTCCAGGAGATCTAGCGAATTTTGTGGAATCTGGGATTAGACGCCGAACCCTGATGTCTGACT
Organism: Ixodes ricinus; assembly: GCA_037355805.1. Taxonomy (NCBI): domain Eukaryota; kingdom Metazoa; phylum Arthropoda; class Arachnida; order Ixodida; family Ixodidae; genus Ixodes; species Ixodes ricinus. The sequence goes on from JAZHYW010052859.1 coordinate 19,983, forward strand.
GGATAGGCCTGCGTTTCAAACATTTGGCACAAGCGACGATGTCTGTGTTTAAAAAAGAAAAGGAGGAGAGAAAGGGTGGGCGCCTTGGCGTCCCACAGTCCCCTCCCCTTCTTACGCCTTTAGTCAACATGTGGACGGAGTATTGTTGTCCGTGTGGATTTAGGAGAGGAAGCAACTCATACCTATGACAGCGTTCACACGCTTGCATTTGACTCCGATCGACTAGACACAAGACTGGTATTTAAGCCCCTTGTGGCGGCCTGCGACCGGCTGCAGTGCTGCACAGCCGATCGTAAGTGTTCAATGGCGGATGCCTCCTGCGCCGAGTGATATCAAGTGAGCGTGCGTTGCGTTGTCGCCTGGCAAGGACGAATGCGGGCGAGGAGGGGGCGGAGAAGCTTGCGGCAACTTGCAGGCAATTAACGCAATGCAGCCCAGTCCACTAATTTGCATTAGACAGAGCGATGGCAGCGTCGAAGCCTCCTCTCGTCGGCTGGCAGCTCCAGGCACTCCGGCCGCCGACTTCTCTCCGCTTCCTGTCTTGCTGCCTCCTCTCAGTGCCTCTCTCTCCTGATGTGTGGGTGCCCAGCAACTTGAATTCGGGGATGCTGGGGAACGCGGACGCAAGCAGCAACGGCGATGCGGTGCCCCAACGCCGGCGTAAACGGAAGGCACACGACACTAAGTGTTACCAAGTGATGACTCGATAAAAAAATATTTGTGCTGTCGCGAGTGTTCCAATATTAAATGTCTGAATGTTTACTTGCCTGCATGCTAAAGGTTCCTCTCGTGTCCCCCAAGTTTCCTTATCATTAATGCTCCTGTACTGATGTAAAGGGTGATTACGGCTAATCAAACTCATCGACGCCCTCGTGATAATTAACGTGTCCGGCAGCTTCAAAGCTGCGTGATGAAATTTCGAGAACCTGCTTAAGCATTTCACTGTTACACCCGCTTCTCCAGTACAACAAAACATACACTTGTTGGAACCAAACGAGACATTGAGCGCGTGCTGCGTCTAAGTACCTGGAAATTATATAAAAGGTTATTTTAATGAACAAAACAGTTAGGGCGCAGGCGAGGTGGTGTAGGTTTACCATTTCTTTAGACCACCTCAGACTGGGTGAAAGAAACACGACGAGACGTCGTCGTGTTTCTTCCACCCAGTCTCAAATGGTCTAAAAAAATTATTTTTTTTTTTTTAACGTTCAATATAGGCCAGAAAGCCGCGATCGAACGGCGCGTCCACGATACACGCGGCCGGTAGCGAAGAAGCCAACCCGAGAGATAGCTTTGGTTATCGGCATTACGTTGCGGGACACCCAGCTATCCGAACGCCTCAGATCTTGCTCATGCCCAGCCTATTGCGTTCACGGGTCGTATTCTCCCTAGTAATGTCTTTGTCAACGCTTTCGTTACCTACTCGCAGCTTTTATTGCGAAAAAGGCCCATAAACCACGTGACCCGAATCGAGCAGTTCGAAACATAATCTAGGCACTCTAGCCACATGCCCCTCACTCGCGACGCGTCGCCTTGATAATGCGCAGCAGAGGCGGCGCGCAGGCACTTGGCGGTGTAACGATAAGCCGAAAGGTCATGACGTCTGTGTACTTTTCGTCCCTGCCATGTCGACTGAAGTGTAGTTTCTTGACCTTGGATACACGTTATTAAGGCTTATATGTCTCATCGTTGAGTCGACCTTCTAAGTCCTTGAGCGAAAGCAAGTCGCCGACAAGAAAAGTACGAAAACACGTCGGCGACACAGAAAGGTACCAATGAAACTGCCCCAAAAGTGCGTCGTCAGAGAGCGCGCTGTCTTCGGAGGTTCGCTATCATGTTTACATCGGCGCTTGGGCTTTCGCCTTCAAGTCGTCATAGAGATAACATAAGAGACCCTGTGCATTTTCTCTTGGTCGAGGTATGCAGCAAAGCAGGCTGACCTCAATGGATGGATGGATGGATATTAATGGCTATACCCTTTGTAACGCGCGGTAGCTTGCGCCACCTAACCTAAGTCAAAACAATTGTAGAGCCTTTCCACCTCACGTGAAGATGGAGGACCAGCGAAGCTGTTATTTTTACGACGTCTACGACGACCTCAAGGACGACTTCTAGGACAACGCCTAGAGGACGACGTCTAGGACGACCTTAAGGATGACTTCCACAGGACCCGGGGACGACCTCGTGAGCAGGACGACCCTGTGACGACTCAGGACGACCCTAGACGATACGACGACTCAGGACAACTTTGGGACGACCGGAAGGACGAGGCCTAGAAGGACGACCTCTAGACGATCTTAGGACAACCTCTGGTACGATCTGGAGGACGACGTCGAGACGAGCTCAAGGCCAACTTCTGGGACGACCTGGGGACGACGTCTAGGACGACCTCAAAGACTGCTTCTAGGACGGCTTCGAGGACGACCTCTCGGACGACCTCAACATCGACTTCTAGGACGACCTCGAGGACGACGTCTAGGATGACCTCAAGGACGGCTTCTAGAACGACCTCGAGGACTATGCCTAGAGAGAATAACAAGGGATCAGGACCTCACTATCTAATAATGCCAAGGAAGGCTGACTCACGTGGTTGCCCCCTCATTTTACTTTTATTTATTCATACTTGCCACGACAAATGGGGAGTTTTCTGCCAACATCCGCGGACGCATTTTTTCCCAGATCCTAGCGCATAAAAGCTTCGCTCTAAAAGAAAAACATGATTCCTCCCGCCTTTCTGAGCCAATTTTCTCCCCCTCACTATCACCATGCAGTGAGGGACATCACCAAGATGACCTTTGGAAGATCGGGCAAAAAAAAAAACCCTGAAAAACATCACTGCTTGTCTTTTCCCCCCGACGAGGGAGTGGTGTCTGAAACAGTGTTGTCCAGCTTCTGCGCAGAAAACCATTGAGAAAAATTATTTGATGGCATGGACTATTTTAAACTTTAGAGAGTGATTACCGATGCTCACACAATATAAAATCAATCCATTTAATGATTCAGATGGTTTGTTCAAATTCTGCACCCTTTCTCCGCCAAGCGGCGAAAGCTCGTTTGCATTTTACGAGCATGCCCATAAAAGTAGAAACCTTATTCAAAGTTGGTGGAACTTTGCGTTGAAGGTTTTAAAAGTAAAAGCTTGTCGAACTTAAGCATCGTCAAGTTCCAACATCCTAACCATCGCTAGGAATATCGAGGTCCTTGAACCAAACGTCTTATCAATGCTCAAGGAAATATCAAGTTTTCTGAAAGAGTCAAAATTAAAGTGCACGTAGTTATTTTAGTAAGATGACATGCTTTTAGCCTAAACTGAAACTTTAAAGTTAAGCAGGTATGCACAGAACGCTTTTCAAGAGCTCCGGAGGCTAAGAACAAAACTAGAACACGCGAGTTCAGAAGTGAAATTAGCAGCTACTGTACCGTTCATCTTGCCCACCATAGAGAATTCAAATTAAGCTGTTTAATATATTTATAATAGTTATAGATTGAAGGATTCTGCTCTCATGCTCATGCCAAATGTAACCAGTATCAAAACCAAATGGAAATATGTTTAATAAAGCTATTTTTTTATCTACTTTCTGAGTCATTACCAGATAGACACCTTGAATATATGGCGCTATCTGAAACCATGCCGAAAAGACATATCACAAACACAATGTTAAAACATATTGGTCTTCGACAAATGAGTTTGAACACTCATTTTTGCCGGTCTATTCATTTTTTGGAATAAGCTCCCGTCTTGTGTTGTGAATTGTGTTGATGTGATATATTGTGAAAATTAATATGTGAGCTTACTGTGCACGGTATATTTTCCTCTGTTTGTAAAATACTGTCAAGAACGACATTGACGAGGGAACGAATGACTGCAGGAAACTAAACGTTTACTGGGGCGAACTTGTGCCCACCAAAATAGAAGAAGGTAGCGTCACAGGCGTCGATGGCGGCGTTGCCGTCAGCGCTGGGGCGAGACTCTCAGCTTCCACGCGGAGTCCCATGACGGGGGTGATCAGCAGCTCGGGGCTGATTTTGTTGCGTAAAATGTAAGAGCAGTACAGTGATGCGAGCTCAGCAGTCAAAGGAAAGAACCTTCGTGTCTCATTATACCAAAGGGCGTCGTTCTGTGAACATTTGGAGCTGCGCTACACTAGTTTGTTTGACCACATGCACGAGCATGATGGCGATCTTTCCATAGACTGCAAACCAAAGCGAGAACGAACATCGATTTTACGTCAAACTTGGCAAATCTAAAACAGAGACCTCTGAAATGATTTAGAAGACTTATGTCAAAAAGCAGTGAAGGGTGCGAGGTGTTTTAACTGGCACTCGCGCTTCAGGAACGGCAGAACATCGCTGAAAGACGGAAGAGCGGTAGGGCGACTTTATCCGCCCTCTCCTTGACTTCAGTGACGTTCGGCCATTCTTGAGGCGCGAGTGCCACTCAGAACACCTCGCACACCTCACTGCTTTTTGACATAAGTCTTCTAAATCATTTCAGAGGTCTCTGTTTTAGATTTGCCGAGTTTGACGTAAAATCGATGTTCGTTCTCTCTTTGGTTTGCAGTCTATGGAAAGATCGCCATCATGCTCGTGCATGTGGTCAAACAAACTAGTGTAGCGCAGCTCCAAATGTTCACAGAACGACGCCCTTTGGTATAATGAGACACGAAGGTTCTTTCCTTTGACTGCTGCGCTCGCATCACTGTACTGCTCTTACATTTTACGCAACAAAATCAGTCCCGGAACTTTTTGATCACCCCTCGTACACGCGTGCGCTACTGAAACAATCGGCGTTGAAGGTTCGGTGCGTAAAACAGTCGGACCTCGAACAAGCAACAGGGTTCTCGACCTTATCAGAACGCGACATTTACACAAATAACAAAAATATTTCCGCTCCCAGGAATTGAACCTCGGTCCTTCCCGTGGGAGCCAAGCACGATAAGCATTCAAACACGGACGCGTTCCTCGGAGACGCTGGTGGCAATACGGTCCACTCCTGCCT
>JAZHYW010052860.1:0-10424 GCA_037355805.1 Ixodes ricinus
GTCGCTAATTGAAATGGACGCTGTGGCAGCATTGGACATTCGAATGAGTGGAGCAACCAGAACATGCTTCTATACCGACGCAGACGATCCTGTATGAAGCCTCAGGTCTGACTGCCAGACCCTCCCCTGGTATCTGAGCAGACTACTGACAACACGGAAGGTTGGCAACAAACACCTTCCGCACCTACAACTGACGTCACCTGCCAGCCCGAGAACATATCTGCGGCGCTGGACGAAGAGTGGGCGGCGCGTGCCATGCCACAAAAACAAGAGGCAGTAATTCCGCCTATCGCGTCCGCACCAGGGAATGCAAAGTCCGACTCTTCCAGCATGTCTCGCGCGTTTTAATCACCTCTTCACCCCTGGCCTTGGTCGAGTGAAAGGAATTCAATGCAAGGTAAAGATTCGACAGTCAGTTCCACCTGTTCAACATCGCATGAGGCGAATGCCGCAAGCGGCTTGGCTAGCCGTCTCGGAAGAAGTCGAGCGCCTAGAAAAAGAAGGCGTGATTGACCGCATTAATGCCTCGGAATGGGTCTCGCCCATTGTGCTAGTGCAGAAGAGAGACCTCACCATTCGGATGTCCGTTGATCTTCGTAGCGCAAACAAAACGGTTGTAATTGATAGTTACCAGCTTCCGCACAAAGAGAGCTGTTGAATGCTCTACACGGTGCCCGTCACTTCTGAAAATTAGACCTCGCGGCTGCTTACCATCAAGTGCAATTGCATCCAGACAGCCGCGACATAAGAACATTCATCACACACGAAGGGCTATTCCGTTACAAAAGAGTGTGTTTCGGACAAGCTTCTGCTCCTGCAACGTTCCAGCAGATGATGTCCAAAATCCTGCATGGCTGCCAAGGCGTACTATTCTCACCTTGACGACGTTGTCGTGTTTAGCAAAACTCAACAAGAACGTCTAGAACGTCTGCGGGAGGTCCTTCAACGCATTTCTGACGCATGTGTCTTCGGCGTCACAGAACTCTCTTTTCTGGCACATGAAGTCAGCGACACCGGAATTGCTCCTTTGCGACGAAACGTGGATGCTCTTCAAGCTGCTTCCATCCCAAGAGACCTGCCGCAGCTAATATCCTGCCCGAGCATGGTCGAGTATTATGCACGACTCGTTCCCCACCTTGCGTCTGGGGTAGAACCTTTGCGTAAGTACCTCCGGAAGGGCACGCCGTTTATAGGGGACCAAGCCGCGGACAAGAGCTTCGCTCGAGTGAAGAAGTTGCTTTCGTCTTCAAAAACTCTTAGGATGTTCAATCCGGACCTACCCATAATTGCGACTACCGATGCTTCGGCATACGGGCTTGGAGCAGTGCTTCAGCAACTCCACGGCACGGAAGTAGAGACGGTCGCCTTCACGTCACGGATGCGGACTCCGGCAGAACGAAAGTACACAGCGGGGGAAAGAGAAGCCTTTGCATGTTTGTGGGCGTGTGAAAGATGGCACACGTACCTGTGGGGTCGTCGCTTGAAGTTGCGGACAGACCACCAGGCACTCGCTGTACTGTTAAACACCCGAGGAAATGAACTTCGCCCACTCAGAATTACTCGGTGGTCGACGCCTCTTCTGAAGTACTACTTCTAAGTCGAGTACCAGCGGGGCAGTGAACATCAGGTTGCAGACGCGCTTTCCAGGCTTCCGGTATCAGATGACGAAGGCGGAACGAAATTTGACGAAGAGATTGTGTGATTCGTCTCCCTGGACAGTGAATGCGTGACGAAAGCACAGTTACAAGAGGAAACTGCGGCGGACCCGCTCTTTTCTGCAGTAATGACCTACATCATCTCTGAGTGGCCACCCTGGAGGGCGTTGTCCGCAGACGAGGTCATTCTTCATGATCAGAAAGACGCACTTTCGGTGGATGACAACATCCTATTAAGGGGTGAGCAGTTTGTCGTCCCAACAAGCATGCGAGCGACGCTGATCGCTAGGGCACATGAAGGTCATGCTGGCATTGTCAGGACGACAGCTCGCCTTGGCGAACTTTACTTGTGGCCCCGCATGAACGCGGAGGTGAAGCAGGCAGTTCACGCCTGTGACATCTGCAAGACAGCCGACAAGTCCGCAAAGACGACAACCACACCTCTTCAACCGGTACCTCTGCCGCATCGCCCGTGGTGTTAAAGGCCTGACCACACTAGCGTAAACGGCGCCGCCGGGCGGCACCGCCGTCCGGCGTCCCAACGCGAGGAGTCCACATTGGCCTCCGTTTTCCGGGCGTCACGTGACAGCACTGGATCTCGCGATCGCGCCTCCCGTCGGATTTCCCGCTCTTTCGTCGTCTGCTCTTCGTTAGATTCTTCCGTTTCGGCTCTCACCTTTCGCATATATCAGCATCGAAACCGCACTCGCTGCCTACATGGTAGGAGTCCATGATGACCTGGTGATCAGCGTGAATGTGATTATCCTAGCCTGCTCGTTGATCTTGCGACGTCGCCGCGCTCTGAAGGGAAGGAGGCGCAGGTTTTGGGTCCGGCCGAGTTGGTTCTACCGAAACACCGAAGGACAGGTCAGTGCTTTGCTGCCCCGGCCGCCGGCGCGCCAGAGATGAAGGCATGCTTTCGAAAGTGTCACCAAATCAACACAACATCCGTCACAACACAGACGACATGCAACCAGTGCCACGGAGAAACTCACTTGTAATTCCGAATTCCTCTTCTATAATTTCCCAGCGGTTGTTCTTAGCGTCATTATCTAGGTAGTCTGGCTGCGTCTTGTCATATGAAAAGGGAAACAGTCGCACAGTTTCAAGGAACCGCTCCGTTGCGGAAGGCATCGGGGGAAATGGGGATAGCAGACGACACGAAACACGTCCTTCGGAACGTGGAAGACGCGCGGCGGCGGACCGGTTTGAGCGTTGCCATGGCATCGCGACGTCACTATCTACGCCACCTCCCATTGGCTCCTCTCTTCTGCGGCGAGCGGCGGCGCGCTCTGAACCGTGCAAGGAGCGGTTGACTTTGCGGCGCCGTCCGTCGCGCCGCTGAAGCCGAAAACTGGTTTCGGTCGGCAAACGGCAGTGCCGACCGTCGCGCCGCAGGCCTCCGCGACGCCAATGTGGCCGTGCCTTAAGTCGGCATCGACATAGTGGGCCCTTTCAAGAGAGCTCCGCCGGCATAACGCTACGTAATGACGTTGGTGGATTACTTCTCTAAATGGCCGGAAGTTTAGTTCTGCTCTAACGGCATCACAAAAACGGTGACTAATTTTCTACATCTTGTGTTTACGCGTGAGGGCTACTCCGGACAGTCTCGTCTGCGACAATGAGCCCCTGTTTGTTTCTGAGAAATTTAAAACTTTCTTGACTTATAGGGGAATCAAACACAAGCTTGTCTCCAACTACCATCCACAAGCCAACGGGCAGGTGGAACAATCAGCGGCCGTCACCTCAGCACGTGCAAGCGCCACGAGCTCGGATTGGTTGAAGACTGTACCGGCCACAAATGTCACCGGTCACAGAGCTCGAAAGGACCCGCACGTCGCACAGTGGCACACAGCAGCAGCGGCAGCGCGCACGGCACGTTGTTTAAACGAGTCCACGCTATCATTACAGGTTTGTTCATTTCTTTTACTTTGTTTTGGTTTCTTTTGCTGCGTGCCGCTGCTGCTGTTGCATATTGTGTTTGTTTTTATTTACAAAGCTTGGGAAAATGTTTGTCCGTCAAGTTCCGGACAAGTGAAAAGAACTGAGTTGAAGGTAGACTGTTCCGAATGTAAATACGACTATCATCTACTACCTTGTTCTGGGGTCTCGGAGGCGACTTTTATTTCAAAAGGAAAAGCATTGCGAAGGTCGTGGAAGTGTCAAACCTGCAAAACTGCAAAATCCCGGGGAAGTCAATGTGCCAAGGAAGAAAACGCGCCGGAGGAGATGCCTAACATAACGGTGATGTTACCAGCGATAAACGCCACGTTGGACAGCCTGATGAGCATAAAAGACACCGTGGAAGGTACCGAAAAATCAATACAAGAAATGTCTCACAAGTATGACGAAGTGTTAAAGGAATTGAAAGCGCATAGCAAGAAAATGAAGCAGCTGAAGAAACGGGTTGAAAGGCTGGAAAGAACTGACGCCGAGATGGGAATAAAGAACACTAAGGCAACAGGTAAACGATCTTGAATGGAGAAGCCGGAAACTGAACTCAGAATCCCACAGCCTCCCGAGAATCGACAACGAAGATCTGCTAGTGAAGGTAAATGAAATCGCAAAACAAACTTGAAGTACCGGATCTCACAATGAACGAAGTTGCGGTAGTTCATAGGCTGCCGTGCAAACCAGATAAAACCCCAGGTATCATCGTTCACTTCGTTCACCAGACAACCAAAGATCAGTGGCTAAACAAACGATATGCACTCAAAAAAGCAAAAGATGACGCTTACATCTTGGAAAATTTAGCGAGTCAGGACAGAGCGCTTCTTCGGGAGGCAAAGGAATGGTCCAAGGAAGCAAACTATAATTACGTCTGGTACAGAAATGGAAACGCTCTCGTGCGTCAAAAGGACAAAGATCAGGTGCCTGCGATTAGATTAGGTCTCTGGATGATTTGCAGAAACTTGCGTGATGTCCTTTTTGTTTTGTCTTATTGTTCACTTTAAGAACTGTTCTTCACAACGGATGATAAGGCACATTTCTCGTCGAAAAAGGTCTTTCATGGGAAACGAGTACGGCGGTTCTCTCAAATGTTTTCACTTAAATACTCGGTCGGCACGAAATAAAGCAAACGAACTTGAATTTCTTTTTTCATCAGTTCAGCTTTGGCTTTGATATTATTATGCTTTCGGAGGCATGGTTTTCTGATGCCAACGACGTTCTAAAGTTACTCTATGTATAATACTTACTTTTTAAACCGCACTGCATGTCGAGGAGGGGGCGTTGCACTCTTGCTAAGGGGAGAGCATGTGCTGCGAGATGCTTACTAATTATTGCTGTGTTCACCAAAATTACGAGATGCTGTCTGTATTGATCGCGGTTTGTTATCGTCCGCCGGCTGGTAATATTTCGGCTTTATTTGGCTTACCTAGAATCATCTCTTGAGTTTGCAAATGAAAATAAATATAATTCAATCTAGGGGCGACTTAAATATAAACATGCTACTTGAAACCTCGGATAAAAGACACACGGATAGGCTAATTAAAGCAAGCGGATGTATGAATACGATATCTTTGGCTACAAGGATCCCTACCGAATCTTCCACACGACTTGATTTGTTTATTACCAGTTTTCTGCATCACAAACTACATCTGGCGTAGTAATAACTGACATAAGCGACCACTTTGGTATATTTTTTGTGTGTAAAGATAAACATAAATAAAAGAAAGAATAGACCGACGGTAGTAAAGTTTCAGAATATAACGCCAGATAGGCTGGATGACTTTAGACGTAAACTTTCTTCTATGGACTGCAGCGACGTTCTTTATGAAACGGATCCAGATAAAACGTACACTATGTCCTTGAATCGATTTCAAAAACTCTATGTAAGCAGTTTCCCATACAAATCAAGAAGTCCTTCTAGGAAAATCTGTAAACCATGGGTTACGAACAAATTACCTGAAAAAGCTAGTATTAAAATGCGCTATATCAAACATTTGTAAAAACAAAGGATAGAGAAAAACTTTCAATTTTGAAACGTTATCGCAACCAGTTAAACAGAGAACTTCGAAACGCTTTAGAAACATATTTTGTTAATTTATTTTCGACGTGTTATAATAGAACTGATATTATATGGAAAAGGCTAAACTCTGTTCTAAATCGTACATGTACACCGAAACAAGTAGAAACGATAAGATGCGATGGTGAGGAAATGACAGGAAAAGCATTAGCAAATGTATTCAATGATTATTTCGCGAGTTTAGTTAAAGGGATGCTGAACGGAAACCTGGATTCCACAGAACACGGCGGCAAATGCGTGCAACAGGATGCTACAAACACCAAAACATTACTCATACAGCGATATCTCAAACGGATGACCATATTTTTCAAAAAAAAAAAGGAGGCGCATTTGACAGATATGTTTACGTCTTGTTTCTCCGAGAAGGAGAGGGAACGGCCTCGCGTCTTCTCCGCCTCGCCGCCTTGAGGGGACGATGCTAAGAGAGGAGGAAACGAGATATCTTGACGTCACGCGCCTCGTCGGCCTTGTTCAATCTCGACCTCTTTTTCCAAAAATATGGCCGTCCATTCGGGATGTCGCCTTACGAGTAGTGTTGTAGGGGTTGTAGCGTCCCGCCTACAGCTCCTGCATTGTTTTCTGAATTCCAAATTTCGGTTCACCATCGCTTTAAAGACACCCCAGGCTCAGGTGCTTGCAAGTTTATACTTCGAAATTGTGCATCCATGTTCCTTAGTCCCGCTACTGATATAGAGGTAATATCTGTCTTCAGTGCATTAAAAAACAGCTAAAGTTCTGACGCCGACGGTTTACAGATGAAGCCTGTAAAGTATGTAATAGATACTATTTCCCCTTGTCTGACTCATATATTCAACCTCTGCTTGCAAAATGGCGTGTTCCCCAAGCGAATGCAACTGGCAAAAGTAACGGTTTTATATAAGAAGGATAATAAAGATGAACTAGGTAATTATAGCCCAGCTTTCAGTCCTCCGACGCGCATAACCCAGCAGGTCGGAAGGTGGACCTACCGACTTGAGGACGGCAAGGTATGGAATGCCTCCAAGCTATCAACCGTTCCAGAGCCCAAGGTGACTGTGCCTAAACGTCTCCTCCAAAACAAATAAAACGACAAAAAAGGGCGATGTGCAGTCATCATGACTGGCAGCCAACAGCTGTCGCTCCGACTCCTCGGGCGAGACGAGGGACAGCGGAACAAAATGCAACAACAGCACCGCCCCAATCATCAGGACTGCGACGGTCTCAACGAAACCGGCGACCACCTGAGCACTTCAGTAGTATTTCGTGTATATAACGTAACTGTCATAGTTTATCTCATGAGACTTGAATGTGTGAGAGGGTGAAAATGAGTACATGTATTAGGTGTTAACCTCAATAGTCCTGGCCAGGAATAACTAAACTTGTAGAATTGGAATGAATGTGCTGTACATAAGTCCGAAAATGGGTCATGTTACCTTGAGCGATGACTTCGACATTGTTCTTTGTTTCCACGTAACAAACTTAGCATTGTACATCGAAAACAATTGTCAGCTGTATATATGTGTAATTGTTGTTGTTCACATGCGTTTTGTACTGTATAGATATCCGGTTTAGTTTGTCATTTCCTTGAAATGTTCTTCTCTTCTTCGTTCTCTCTGTTAACTATATTCAATGTTTCATTCTTATTTTTCAAATTCAAGGGAGGTGGAGAACGTTGTGCTCACATAGTTTTGATTTCCACTTCATCTTCTTCACAGTGTTGTAAATATTTTGATGCTATCATCATTCTTCTCCTCTACCTCTTTCTTTTCTTCTATTGGCTCGATCTAACAAGAAACAGTCTATCAGAACGGTCGGACCAGACTGGTCTCTCGCTGAACAGTGTCCACGTAGCCCTGGACACAGCAAATAACGCGGAATATGGTACCGCATTTTTCCCCTACACTATTAGCTCCAACGCTTTAGCTGTCGTCAATGAATACAAGTACCTAAGTGTTACAGTTAACACTAACTTAAGCTGGACTTTTCACATTGGTCCGGTTGTCGCCAAAGAGTCTAGAAAACTGTGGTTGCTGCCAATGACTATGATACAATGCACACCAGAAACGCAGCTAACGGCGTATAAATCTCTTATCGGTCCTTTACTAGATTATGTTGATATCTTATGAGACCCTCATTCACAATCGTATATAGACGAGTTGGAGTGGGTTAAATATGTTAGGTTTATTTATAATTCATATCGCAAACAATCACATGTTTAACCGCTGCATGCTGCGTAGCTGGACTGCCTCAGTTGTCCTGTCGAAGGAGAGTCGAACGCATAAAATGAAGGAAAGTGAAACGTCAACCGAGAAACTGATTCTTAGATTTCATTGCAGAAAATACGTTTCAAACTATTGTTTTTTCCGTGTACCGTCGGCGATTGGAACGAGATGCCTCACAGCGTGACGGGTATTGTAGCTTATGTTGCATTTTCTAGCGCAATTTATGTACTTCTCTTCGTTATAATGGACTCCAAGGACTAACCTGCTTACTCGTTTTACTGAATGTTTGTAAATATTCGCTTTGCTGACTTTTCTTATTTTTCTGCTTACACCAATTTTTGACCTTTAAAATTTCACCGGCACTATCTTCAAAATTAAATTAGTCAAATTTGCAAGATACAAATTTGACTGCTTTGAATATTTTAGATTTACCCACTCCAGTTTAATCATGGTATCAAGGTATATCATGCGTCGGACATTTTAAACGAAGACGTATTCTACAGAGCTGAGCGGTTCCTACTTAGGTTGACTATGAAGGGCATGCAGTGACACTAGGGGCGGATTTAAAGCGAGAAGAGAGATGGGGGGGGGGGATGGTGACTCCAGCCCTTCTCCACCCTGAGCCTCCTAAGAAAAACACTTCCTATGGAAAGAATTGGTCGGTGCGAAGGTTTACTATGCTGCCTATATCTTCGCGCAATTATGGCCGCAGCTGAAGAAACCTTCACAGGCTCCTGCCGCATGACGATGTCGGGTGTGCGAGAAGCGAATGCCCGTGGCTCGGAGTCCGGTAAAGGCAAATATGCCGCCCCCGGCGCCGCCATCTCCGAGGCGCATATGCGGAATTGCGTACGATTATTTTTAACGCTTTGCCGAGTCACGCGAGAGAGTCGCGTGAACTTCCCGTGCCGTTGAGCACGCGAGCTCGACCGCTCTGCCGCTGTCCAGGGCCTCTAAACTCGTCAAGCACAAAGTTGTGACCGAAGTTAACGGAGCGCACCAATTGGCGTATCACGGCGATTGACTTCGCGCCTTTTTCGCCGACGTCGAATCAGAACGCTCTGCGCACTTTCTGCTCCAACTTTGTGTTTGACGAGCCAAGTTCAAGCGAGCAAAGGAGCAAGCCACCAGACCAGAAAGGACACACGTGCCACTGTGCGGTTCCGCTCCTGTGTTATCTGTGTGACGTCACTTGCATGACCAAGTTTTTGTGACAGCGATCTCCCAACTTTGGTAAGGAATATTGGTAGTTGAAAAGAAACATTTTTTTGCAGTCCTGAGTGAGGATGAATAGAAAGGATGCGAAAATACTCCAAATAGCTGGGCCCGTTTGCTCGAAGCTGGTTAACTAACCGCGGTTAACCGGATTTCCCTACGAGGGGGAATTTTAGGTCATGTGACCGGCAGAGTAAGGACGGCGGGGAAACATGGCGGTGCCCCGGTGAGTGAGCGCCGCTCGCTTTGGAACAAATACATCGTTGTAGCTGCAATATTGGGCGCGTTTGTCAGTAATGAATGGTGCAGGAGGCTTTCGATTTGCCTTACCTCACTTAAAACGCAAAGCATGAGCAATGACCTCGCCGCATTTTTTAGCTAGTCTTTCGATTCTGGCAATTCCTAAGCCTAAATGAACGCGATAGTTGTCGGTATGGTAACGTCTTTGAAAAGTGGACTGTCTTGACTCAATCGGCCGGGTACTGATAGCACACAAAAGCAGCGAGCGTCCCCATAGACCTTTTTGCTAAATTTCCCGAGCACCGAGGTGCCTGCTACGAGTGTAGTTACACGCGCTGCGGGTGCTGGCGTCTGCAGTAGTCAGTATTCTAAAGCAAAAAGCCTACAACAAATTTTGCCGTGCACGCCCGTTCGTCAAAGATTTATTGTGATTATTTGCTTCGAATATTTTATAGGTGGAAGGCCAGCGCGCACCGATCGTTGAATTACACTTCCAGTGCTCTCCTGGATGTTAGGGTAATTTACTAATAGGTCAATTTTCACTGGAGCCGAATTACAGGTTTTTTCAATTTATGACGTTGTTATATACTGTTCTTACATGCTGGCCAACCATGCTGCCGGTGTAACGCCCGCCTTTCACTGCTCACTTCTTTCTAATTGTTTCTAGGACTGAATTTCGTCGTCCTCTTTCGAACTTGGAAGGAAATTTCAACGAGGCTTGTCTTCACTTCAGACAGCCAAATATTTAGAAATATTCCAAACAAGGGTTAATTTAGTTTTGCCTTACCGATTATCTGTACCACGAGCACTAAAAATGGTTTCTTGAGCTCAAATGTATGCCGCGCTGCGTCGCGAAAACACGGTAGTGCGCATTTTTGGGTCCCTCCATTTCGGGGACCTTTCCACGGAAGCCACTTATATTCGCTACAGCCAGGAGGTGATACCAGCTACCACCCCATAATAAAACACGAAGCTATCGCTCATCCAGCCCTCGTCAAACTTGGCTAGGTACTTTTAGATACCTAGTAGGGAAGGGTGGTTAACTTTTAACCGTGGTTAAAGTTAACCGGCTTCGAGCAAACGGGC
>JAZHYW010052864.1:0-11294 GCA_037355805.1 Ixodes ricinus
GAAGCTCCTCCCAGGTCTTCCCACTATAGCAGGATGGACACTGGAGAGGAGGCAACCTCCTCTTTAGCGTTCGCTGTTTCCAAACTGTTTTTATACGTGCTTCATCCACAGGCTAAAACCCGGGTAATGTTGGAGCTGCTGTTCTGGCTGACTACAGATCGAGTAGAGGCCATGCAACAGTAGTACAAGACAAAGCAAATGACAGAAGCCGTAGCACCGATGGCGACGGCTGTTGTTTAGTGGCAACATTTATGACTAGCTCCTTCGGCTAACAAACTTTGTGGCTACCTGTAAATTTTAATAATGGCCCGCTTTTAAAGAGCTGCTCGCTGAATGCTGTTGTCCGCAAAGAAAGCCTGAAATGCGGACGATTCGTTAAGAATTTCACGCAGATGAGTAAACCACCACTTTTTTTAATCTCGCTTGCAAGTAATGATAGCACCGTGCCCGGCAGCAACAGAAAGCCAATTACCGTTGCAGAGTGGTCGAACAACCGTTCAAGAACCGTTTAACGAACAATTTGTTTGGTGCTCAAATTCAAACCCGTACCAGCTCGAACCCAGTCCGTCCTACGCATTACACGCCGCACCAAACGGACCGTTTGCAAACTGGTGCAACGCGCAATGCGTGCGACGGATTGTGGATTCGTGGCAGTGCGATCATGAGCGTTCCAAATGCAACACGTTTAGAACACCTTAGTGAAATGGCAAGGGAACAGCACCCCCTCACTGAAAACAGCCCGAAAACGGCCTAGCTCTCGCTGCCTCGCCCGTTCTGGCCCGCAGTATGACCAAGCAACTTACCGGGCCCTCGAAGGGCATGAGCACGGTGGGCACGGGACTGTGGGAAGGCAGGGGCAGGATGTAGAAGTCCTTCAGCATGCGAGACAGGCCTCCGACCACTCCGCAGCGCTTGCGCGAGTTCAGGTAGCCATACAGCTCTCGGTACGGCTTCTTCTCCTCCTCGTTGGCCGGCTGGAACCGGATCACCAGCAGCTCCTAAGGAAAAGGGCCGTCGTGAAAGTTTGCGCGGGAAGAGACCGGACAAGGTGCCTTGGGCTCGGTTCTATCGAGCGCCGCAGGCACGAGGGCATAGCCCTGCAATGTGCATCTGCAATATACTACACGGAACTCTGGAAGTGACTGGTAGAGTGCTTTGGCATGAGATGTCTTTTCAAGATTGTGCAAAGCTTCCCGGTGCCATTCTTCCAACTAAAAGGCTGTCAGAAACCTTTGGGGACAATGCGATGGTTACAAAAAAGTCGGGGTTCTACAGGATGTTCAATTGAGCAAACTGAATTCAAGTGTACTAAAGTCTGACTCAAAGTGAATGAGAAAAGTTGAGATTATTTCAAACTGAGCGCAAATAAAACTAAGTATGAATAATCAAACGTAACACACGAGATCATGGTGCGGAAAAATGAAGAAACTTAAGTCGAACAAAGAGACAAAAGGTAGGAGAATGTCTCAAATCAAGCTAAGATCATTTATTTTCTCGGTTCCTCATAGGTCTCCGGTATTGAGGTCTTGACGTCAAAAGAACATTCAGGGGTGGAACGGCTGCGCCATTTGCGCCATTTTGCGCCAGAGGCATTTGTCTGCGCCATCCTGCGCCATTTTGCGGAAACTGCGCCACAGCCAGTACCTCGCGCCATTGTGCTACAAATCGCACAATGTGCGCCAAAAAAATTGTATTTTGTTTTGGTTTCGGTTTTTATCGACTCGATTGACAACAATGAGCACGTTCAGCTTGGTCGGCCTTGCAATTTTTGTTCCGTTTATCTTCCCTGTGTATACCGAGTCGGAAGCGCCAGAAGACTCGGGGTCGGATTCAAGTGCTACATCACTTCCGACTGGATTCTTATTCTTCATCCATAAGCGGAATTAAGCTAGTCGGCCGAGGTGAAGTCGAGCCGTTAAGCGTCAGATTGCCTGAGGCTCTGCGGCCCGGGTTCCGGACGCCAGCCATTTGAAAGCAAATGAGTAAAAGATTGACATAAACGAAAGAAACACACAGAGGACAGCTTTCAGCAGTCCTCTTGTGTGTTTCTTTCGCTTTATGTCAATGTAAATCACCAACAGGCTCAAACCTTTAAGTAAAAGATTCTTTTTAGTGCTTCATCGTTAGAAGTTGGAACCGCATTCCTGCAAGATAAATCGTGATTTGATTGCACTGAAACGCGGTCCGATCCGCAACCTTGCCGCCAGCAGCTCTCACGCGAGCGGTGGATCTGCTTCGGCGTACTTTAATCATGCTCCGGCTCATCGCTGTCAATACGATAGCTCCATTATTCGTAGTCTGCTGCTTCGATATTGAGTTGTAGAATAGGATAAACTCAAAATTTGTTGCCCTGTTCTTCCGCGCAACTGCACGGTCCGCAGCTTACGCACGTCACGTGGTTCGCATATATAATTACTATATCGAGCACGTGTGGGTTGTGCTAAAAGCAGTGCTGGTTCGCATTTTGAGCAGCTGAAAGCCACTCAGAAAATATCAAGGACACTATCTTCAGAAACATATGGTACTTGCTTTTGGGTTCTCACTAAGGCCAAGTTTTCGCCTATGTTACACTGTTATCCCATCTACCTAGGTTCCTAACCACACATGTTCATCTGTGCTGCTAAGCACTATTGAATTTGCACCAGTGCTCGTCTAAGACACAAGCTGAAGTGCATTGAAAACTGATTTGAGCTGCTCCTAGCCTGCTCCAGAATGTAGTTTTAGCTGCTCCCATCCTGCTCCAAAACAGCTGTTTCAGCTGCTCCCAAGTACATTTCATGAGTTCCACCCCTGAACATTCGATTGTGTCCACAAAGAGCATATACGTGAAGAGGTCAGTGACGTCAGCATCGGGTGTGTATAAGAAGCGAAAAAAAATAATGATTTTAGATGCGTCTGAGACGTTCTCCTATTACCGTCTTTTTCTTCGACTTGAAAGCTTCTCAATTTTTCTGCACCACAGGCTCAGGTGTTACGCTATGATTAATCATCACCTGCTTGCCTGCACATTCACTGCTATTTTACAACTGTTATAGAGTATGAATCTTTGAATTAAATGCTGCTGACCTGAAGAATTAGAAGTCAGCCTGTGCAAGTGTTGACTGTATTCCTGCAATGGTTGCCAGCTAAAATCCTGATGTAGTCGGGTTGAGCAACAAAATATAATTCATAAAATTTCTATGAAACAATGATAAAAAAAATGATTGTAGCAAAATAGGGTGTCGTAAGACGGTGAGTTTCCACTCGGCACATAAAACAATTGGCAATTTTAGCCACCTGGCTACGTCAAAATTCAACATGGTGATGGTCACAAAAAGTGGTATGAAGGAAAGAAAAATTTTACACAGTGAAAAACAACATGTGTCACGTGGGATAGTTAGTCGATCCACATTTAAAATTTTGTATGTTCATCAAACTTGACTGTGGACCGCTTGGAAACGACGGACATAACATGCCAGTCCCGACGACGGGATGGAGAAGCTGGATCCAGCACTGCTCGAAATATCAAGACGCCCCGAGCAAGAGTGGCACAAAAACGACATATCCAACACAATGCGCCCACCCTATAGACCAACACGCGGCCCTGACGTCACGCAGTTGCGGTGGCGCTGTCGACGGCACTGCGCATGTGCAGACGCTTCACTTCGCGCGGATTCGGTTTCTGCGCACGCGCAGTGCCCACACCTGGTGTGGGCAAACGCGGGCTTGTTTGGAAACAGCGTGTTGGTCTATAAGGCTAGGAGAAAATTTTCATAGACTTACTTTGTTGCCAGACTGCTTGATCTTGCTTAGGTAGTCCCAGACCTGGTCTGGGATGATCCTGCCGCAAACGTTGATAGTGTCAGGGATGTCCTGCGAGGGTGAGGGAAAGGCTATGACAATCGTAAGGCCATGTCCTCTGTAAGCGAGACATGTCGAATAAAATGTAATCGTGAACCGACGTGCCATAATGTAACCTAAGCTACTTCAGTGGATAGGACCTTTACCCTGAAAACAAAGTTTCAATGTCGGTAAGCCTAAGGTCATGCTGGAACACGGGTTCCTAACTAACATTTAGTGAACGCCTTTATATAAGGTGAATGGTGTACACCCCTACCTCACCTGTCAAAAAAGACAAATCCTGTGGCCCATTTGATAGCATCATCTTGTCTCCAGCCGCCAATAAGCCCATAAAAGGAAACTACTGATGTTACAGGATGTGAAAACACCAGAGCTTAATAAATGATTGGGTCACCATGAACTTCTATAAATTTAACAATAGGGCTAGTGGTAAATCAAGTGGTATTCAAAGGCTTGTTCTTATAATGTATCATGTGACCAATTGGGCACAGACTATAAGGCAACCTTCCAGGTGGGGTGCTGACTGTTTTAGAGGGAGAGGGAAAGTGAGAAAGTGCCTGCAGTGGAGGTTGTACTACCTGGGAGAGGAAGTCTGTGGGTCCCGAGACCTTGTAGGCACTGGTAACAAACTTGGACACCTCCTGCATGCTGATGAAGCCCTTCCAAACTGAGCTGGGCCCCTTGCCCCCTGGGAGCCCTGCTGCCCGAGATGCCAGAGTCCGGGGACCTGGGGACCCCAAAACAATAATCAACGCCACTCTCGTCGACAAGACAATACACGCAGAGCCTCTCAATAGACATGAGAAAGATGCCTCAAACGTATAATGCATTTGGTAAAGAAAGAAAAAAGTTTAGACCAAATGAAACAGAAAAGCTGCAAGTAGCGGATCAACTTCAGGATACGCACCAATAAACTATGCCGAGGTAAAAGAACAAAAAAACAATAAGGAACTTGTTTGAGGATTACGATGGGAATCGCTAAAAGGATGTCGGCTATTGGCCACCATAACCGTCAAAGGCAGTATCTAAATTTGAAAGCCCCGTTAGCTTTATTTACTGTCCAGGTAGGTGGCCCGTACAATTCAAAGTAATTTGAGATAGTTTCACTTTTAGAGGGAATGAACATTTGGCTCGTTTGCGTAATTTCTACAAGAATGCGGTCAGATTGAGAATACGAGAAGAAGCTAGAAGACGGCAGTTGTGACAATCTCGATACGATATGATTGTGTAAATAAATTTGACAAACTTTATGGCGGACTTCGTTGAAACTATAACTTGTCCCGTCACCAGCCACGATCAGGGAGATGACGTCTCATCGGGAATTTGTGCTTTCGCTTTGAAAAAGGAGCTTCTGCTTTTGCTCCAGAAACTGACTTTTCATATCGGCTTCCAAAAAATTACACCATCTTCGAGGAGAACCATGGGGTGATGCGGAGCATCGCGGATCGTTATTAACGGTGTTATTAACGGTGTATAGCGTTGTTTGTAACGTTGTTAGTAACGTTGTTAACTTGCGTGTTATTACGTTGTTAACTTGCGAATGGACGCCGCTTCTCGTTGCCGTAGTTCAGGGTCTGCCGCTCGCTTCAAGCGTTTGCGCTCAGTGTCGCGTGCCCTTTCGCTGCGCAGCTTTGTCTTCAGTGGACGTAGCGTTGCTGTTAGTTTGTGGGGTGGTGCTGACGCTTGCTTGCGCCAACCCACTAACTGACGGGACTGTTGCTTCCATCACACTTCATCAGAAGAACGGAGTGAAGTGGAGTCAACAGCGCTGAACTGAACGCGCGTAGCGCGCTACCGCTGCTTTTATTCACACTTGAAGGAGAGGAGACTAGAGGAGGAGAGTTGCGCATGCGCGCGCGGTGTGAGTAGAAGCGAACGCACGCGAAGTGCACGCAGCTGGTAGAGAGAGAGAGCGGAGAGAGTAACGCGCAGCTGTTGGAGAGAGGGAAGGAGGAGAGTTGCGCATGCGTGGTGTGAGTGCGGACTACGACGCCGACGCCTAGGGACATAGACCCGAGCAAGAGATGCTCCGCATCTACAAAGGAATTCCTGTTTCTGCGCTAAAAATGGACTTCCAGGTTTCGGCTTACGCACTGAAGATGGCCTTTCTGCTTTCACACAGAAACATGACCCGACATTTCTTTTCCAATGATTGTGCAATTAATCCCTTTGTGTCCTACGCTACAATAAATTTTGTTAGACATGTTCCGACATTTCTTTTTCTTTTTAAAAAGTGTGTATGCTATATATGGGTTGCACTGACGTCACATTGCATACTTTTTGACTACCATGGAAGAGGAGGGGAGTGGAAGCTGCTATTGTAAGAATTTTGAGTGATGGGTTAATCTTCTATAATCTTCTGGGAGGAGAATAGCAGCGCCTGTGCAAATCCGGGAGGCACAAAGAGGGTCCTGATAAGAGGAAAGCTCCTTCTTGCCCTGCGTCTCTGGTGGTCATCGGAGCGCTCTTTGAACAACGTCATGTGCAACCCATGTACAAGATTTTTTTTTTTTTTTTTTTGCTGTGTTGATATTGGTTATAACGAAGTCGGGTATAACGAAATGGCGGCTACAGCGAAGCGATCACTATTTCCCATTTCCTTTTGCATTTCGTTAACCGAAGTCGGTTATGATGAAATAGCGGATATAAGCGAAGTGATTTCCGATTCCCGGTGACTTTGTTGTAACCGGTCTCGACAGTACCTGTCTTCTTTTGTTAATTGTGTGTATGGGGAGGGGAGGCCTCAGTCAGGCAGAAATTCCTTTTGTCTCTAACAAATAAACTTCAATTCCATTCAAACTGATTTTCTCGGCCACTCACCCGAGGGAAACGGTCGAGCTGGGCTCCAAATCCGAAGAGTCGTCCCGCGACCTCCTGGAGGCCGACTTCTTGCCCTTCTTTTCCGAGTGGGAGGAGGGGGAGGAGGGGGAGGGGGAGGGGTGTTGCTCCTCGAGGAGGTGGCCCCGTCCCTCGTGGGGGAGGGGGCGGGGGGGTGACGCGTGGGCCGGCGGCGACGCTGAGAGACGACGGGGAAGACGACGAGGACAGGTCTCCCCCGCGTCCGCGGGCGTGGCCGACCCCCTCCGCCGGTGCTGAGGCGACGCTGAAGCCGCCGGAGCTTCGTCCGTGCTGGTGGTTGGCAAGGGTGGGGGGTGCCACCTGCAAGCGAAGAATGTCCGCAGAAAGATCGCCCGGTTTTGATACCGACACAAGCGTTGCGGAGTTAGCACCGCACGCAGATGTCACGCGGAGGAACGGTGGAGCCCCGCTCAACCTGGTTTTTCCTTTTAGAATTCTGTACTCTCCCGAAAAGTTCCAGCTCGTCCTCGGCCGACATTGCACGTCCTAGTTCGGAACATCCCCTAACTAAACGCGCGTATAAAAGTGGCCGTAACCAGCTGCTTCGGTCAATGTCTATTTTCAGTTTCACATCCATCTCCCATTTTTATTCTCGGCAATCTTCCGTCAAACGCGATGAAGACGCGAAAACCTAATACGCAGTTCCTGCCCAGCAGCGCAGCGGAGTCGTGGAAAGAGGGGCAAGCGTTGGAAGAGCACCGCTTGCCTCCCCTCTCCAAATCCTCTCCACAGCACAACGCCGTCGGTTGTGAGTGATGGGACATCAAACCAAAAGCTCCGACCGCACTCCGTAGCTGCCACTCTCTCCCATAGCTTCACGCTACGGTGTGTGTGTAGTGCAGGAAAAAACCCACTTAGCCAGCAACACGCTCGCAGGGCACGTGTTCTTTCCTTTGTCTTTGCTGTTATGCGCTCTTACACCTGCATCGTGTTAACTACCGTTAACTAGCCCAGCTCTCTATTGTTACGGTTTACCTTACACCAAGAACACAGACGTGTTTACGGATCAAACGTCAACTAGCCGGCCAAGGCTTCGCGCGAGCCTCGCGTCACAGCTCCTGGCCATACCGTCGGCATGTGTCACACGCTCGTGCTGACGTGCTGCGTGACCAACACCAACACAAGCGAGCAAGGTTCACGTGTTTGTTTCCACACAAAGCTGTCGCTTCAAGATAAGGGGCAACAACTCGAAAGCTTGAGCTTTTGATTTATATATAATCCTTTAGGAGAAGCGGATGGGTAGGTAGTCACCGGACAGAAAATGGACGGCACTTTGGAACGAGATATCTGGCCGCTCCAAAAGACAGCGGGTCATCAAAGGTCACTTCAGCCATCCAAATGTAAAGACCCGTTCAACGGGGCAACTTTAGCGGGTCCGCCCAACGCAAAACTCGGCGTAAACCTACGATGCCCTTCCTTGCATTTCACACATTCTACTTTACCTACACAATTCGACAAAGAAAAAACTGTCCTCATAAGATAACGTGGTTTGAACTTACCACGACCTCGGAGCAACCGACACAACATCCGTCTTATGTTGCGCGACGGACATCGCCGTCCGGAACATTTGGAAGGCCCTCACTAAACGAGGCAGAGCCCTCAAAACAACAGAGATCTTTTCCGGTGCTTTGCGCATTGCCGACACAAACTCACCTTGCCCGTGCAGATTTTGCAGTTGAGGTCGAAAAGGTGCGAACGGTGCGCATCCGTCGTGTCCCTCCCCGGCCGCTCGGCCGCGTCTAAGATGGCGCTGCCCGTCGATCCGCCTGTGGACACCCGGGGAGTCGTCGTCACCACGGGCTCGGGCTGCTCCGTCGTCGACTTCTCGTCTGCTTTCTGCAAAGAAGATAAAGAATCGAGCAGTTCCGCATTAATGCACACTACGGTCATAGCAATAAATACGACGAGTCAAGACGAAGTTGTCGGACATCGGCATCGCGTTCACGCACCAAGGGGTGGATGAACAAGAGCGTTCAAAAACAAAATAGACATTTGACCATTTTGTTCCCAACGCTTTTGGTTTTATTTTGTTTCGGAGCGTGCGGAAGCGCATCTCCTGGCACAAGCTCTCTGCATTGACAGTGCTACAATGGCATTTTGTTATCGGCTGTACATTTTCACAGAGAGCACGCGCGTTAGGCATCTGGTACTACAAAAAGAAAAAAAAGACAAGTACAAAGTGGGTTGTTCCCGCTGTGGCGCAGCTCAGTGGCAACGCCTCCACTTCGCCCACGACGGACCCAGGCTCAATTTCCGCGTGCGGTGGGCAGTCGTTTTTGGAGGATTTGGCAATGTCGACAACGGATGCCGTACGTTCCCTATTACAACATCAACAACTACATTGTCATCTACTACACTGTCAACAACTACAATGTCGACGACGGAGGCCATTTTTAGTGATGGGAAGAGCCCATAAGATAGCCGTAAAACATAACAAATGTTGAGGCCGTTTGAATTTCAAAATTTCACACCAAGGGGTAACGCCATTTGTCGTGTGCACTACAACGTCAAATTGGGGGAGAGTGTACCAGACACAGAGCTGTGGCTGCACTCTGGTGTCGATGCTACAGGGCCTAGAACGCGTGTCCGTCTGGTGCGTATACCGCATTCAATGAAACGGTCCCTTGATTTCCGTCCGACGACGTCATACAAGTGTCATGGCCGTGCACGCTACCGTCAGTCAAAAGCGAGGGAGAGGTCTGTGCAGGGCTCCCCTACACAGCCATCGCTTTAAAAGCGGAGTGTGGACAAACCTCGAGCAGCCTGAGGTTGTCGTCGTCGATCTCCACCTCCCCCTTGTGGGTCTTCTTGATGAGGGCGTGCGAAGTCACGTTCTGGGCCGCCTCCATCTGCTCCTTCTTGATCATCTCCAGTGTCTGTGGCGTACAAAAAAACAACCAAAGAAAGTACATTTGCAGCATTTACAACTGTCACACAAATTGCCCGTCCACTCCGCAGCTGTCGCCGTGGCTAAAAAAACAAAACCAATGGATAATGCTAATACAATGTAAGCGAGTGAAACTTTCGAACTGCACATAGAACTGAACAGCATGAAAGCCAACCTGTTAGAAGAAAGTAACAGCAGCACTTTTTCAGACACTCTGTGTCTGAAAAAGTGTGTAAAGATTACATAAACCAGATACTGAAGCGATGGAAACCTCCATGAGGTGCGCTCAGCAGCTCGACACGAGGAGCGACCACTCACATGCTGGTTCTCCCGCTCCCGCCACTTGGCCAGTTCCTTGGAAGCCAGTTCCTCAGGGGTCATCCGTACCAGCTTGTCCGGAGCTATCTTGCCCTTCGAGGATCTTGCGAAACAGGCCCTGCAAAGAAGTCGTACGTCCCAAGGTCAGACAGAGGTCAATCGGTGGCGGCATGATGGCGCAGAAGCGGGAGGAAACGGAGCGGATTAAAGGAGGGAAAGAAAGAGGGTGCTGAAGATGAGGGTCATATAAAGTGGAAATCTTGCAGAACAGCCTCTGCACAGAGGTCATTCACACCGAGGTCAAAAAAATGTGGCGTGAAAACAGGAGACAAAGTGCATCGAAGCTAGGAGGAGAGAATCTTGCAAAATGGGACCTGCACAAGGGTCATTCACACAAAGTCAGACAGAGGTCGAAGAGAGATGGTAAGAAAAGAAAAAGAGGAAGACAGAGCAGATTAGGCAGAGGGAAGAAAGAGAGTATCGTATAAAGCGTGTAGAGACAAAAAGGGCCGTGCCTGGTTCCGGGTGTCCTTGATGTTGAAGACAAGGCTGCGGTATTTGGACTTGTACTTGGTGCCCGTGTCCTTGAAGTACTTGAAGAGCTCCTCCTCAATGCGCACGGCCATGCGCTTCACTTCGTCACCGGACAACGAAATGTCGTCTGCATCCTTGCACCTGGACGTATTTAAAAATTTTTGGGAAGTCTGTTTAGCAATGATTCCACGAGAAGAGAAACAACTGTCAAGGCACCTCAACACAGCAAGCGCCCTATAAATCAACCTGTACAGAGGACAGTTACAAATCAGTGAATCCCCTCATAGCTTTTAAATAAAATTTCACCCTTACCTGTTGAGAGAGAGTCTCGAAGCACCTTCCGGACATTGATGCGGACCGGCTCAATTTCCGGCTGTGGAGGTGGCTGCTTCTTCACCTCTGCAGAGTTTCAAAAATAGACCTTATTCAGATTTGTGGCGCCATCTATCGGAAAAAAATCAGAAACATGTTTTAAACTGCCTCAAAGATGGCGGCACGCCATTCTTGTTGTGGGACGCTAATAGGGGGCCACTCGGAATGTGATGCATCTAAATCGCAGTGACGCATCAACTTACTCCACGCTTTCCTCGTCAATCTGAGTGCCTCTGATGCAGCACTCGCATTCGGATTCGGATTCTCAAATTAGTTTATCTGCACAAATTTCTTCGAAGAATTCCCTCCTTTGGGCTTTTTTTCTTGATACGAAATGTTTCCCAATGTCGCCAGGCTTCTGTAAGTTCTGATCCCTGCACCCCTGCCGGACACACTAGTGCCTTGCGCAGTGAGATCGTGAAGCTGCGCATTTGTATAATGGATTCCAAAATTTGCGGAATGCGTCTTTTAAGCTCTCTTTTTG
>JAZHYW010052865.1:0-11594 GCA_037355805.1 Ixodes ricinus
TCTAGCCACAGACATTCATTTTGTATGTGCATGTCGGCTTTAACGAGCGTATTTTCCACCTCCGTTCTTTCTGCCGTCAGGCTCCCAAAGGGGGTGCTGAGGGAGTGCCTGGTGTGCAAGCGACGGACAGAATGCGTGGGTCTCTACTGCGGTCGGGACTGCATCGCCAAGTATGTCAACGACGCCAGCCAGACTATCAAGGTGGGGTCGTCTTTCTGGGCCGAGGCCATCAGCGCCACCTCAGGCTATAGCTGTAATTGTGGAAGGGCTAGTATAACTTGGTGCGGCAGGTAAATTCATTCTCGAAGGTCTTTTTTTCTTTTTACAACGGAGCTGTTAAGGGCTAGTTTCTCCAGTATCGTGTCCGTGGACAAGCGGTGTGTCGACACAAAACTCCAGACAGCTACCGCCATCTATGAGCGACAATGGCAATCAGACAACCAGCTTGCTGGTTGTTTCGTTGCTGCCGTCGCTCATAGATGGCAGCAACCTTTTCAGCCTTTCCACTTTGGTTTTCACCAGTGGAAAGGCTGAATTTCTCTAGGCGTCGTCCTCGAGGTCGTCCTAGACTTCCTCCTTGAAGTCGTCCGAGGGGTGTCCTCGAGGTCGTCCTAGAAGTCATCCTTGAGGTTGTCCTAGAAGTCGTCCGTCAGGTCATCCTAGACGTTGTCCTCGAGGTCGTCCTAGAAGTCGCCCCTGAGGTCGTCCTGAGGTCGTCCTAAGCGTCGTCCTCGAGGTCGTCCTAGAAGTCGTCCATGAGGTCTTCTTTGAGGTTGTCTTAGACGTCATCCTCTAGGCGTCGTCCGTGAGGTCGACCTAAGAGTCGTCCTTGAGGTCGTCCTAGACGTGCGTCCTCTAGGCATTGTCCCTGGACGTAAAGATAGCAGCTTTGCTGGTCCTCCATCTTCACGTGAAGTGGAAGGGCTCGACTTTTTAATGCCGAATAGCATTCTTTGGATACTTCACGCACTTTTCGTCTATGTATCTATCTATCTATCTATCTGGCTATCTAACCTCTTACGCCGCGGGTCGATAAATAAATAAAAAAGACCCGGCGCCGGCTGGGATTCAAACCGTTGACCCTTTGATCAGCAGGCAGACGCGCTAACCACAGAGCTATGAAGGCAGTCATTCAACGCACTCTAAACGGTTGTTTATATCTTTACCATAGGACGCGCTTTACAGCGCTGTCACAGCTACCGGTGCGCGCGCGTTCCATGCACGAGGGCTCATTCCGCTCTCGTGAGGCTGAGCACGGCCGCTAGCTCACCCTCTCCCGCGCTCGGAGAGGGTGATGTAGCGGCCGTGCTCAGCCTCACAGAGCGGAATAACCCTCGTGCATGGAACGCAGCGCGCACTGACTGTGACAACGCTGTAAAGCGCGTCCTATCGTGCAAGATATAAACAACCGTTAAGATGCCGTTGGTTGAGACTAGCTGAGACGCCAGAAAGTCTGGTCGGTACCATTTTGAGTGTTTGTGCGTATGGCGCGTGCTTTGCTCGCCTTCCTAAGTGACACAAACGCACGTGCTCGGCTGCGGAGATCGTGCGCAGGGCTGTGAAAGTGTCAACAAATTTAGAATCGCCTCAGAGTGGGCTGGCGTATCTAGAGTGTGCCGGCCACCTGACGAACGCGCATAACTCCGCACCGTTTGATGCTATTCGCATTAACGTAGATAATCATTCCCAAAGGATGGGTTCTGCTGATTTTTTTTTATTTCTATATAATTTCAGCTGGAATTTAATATGTTGCAGAGCACTCTTCTTCTGTTTTGCCTATGCTTTGATTCAGATACTTTCTGCAGCAGAGTTGAGACCACCCATCTTTCCAATTGCTTGGACGTGCAGCTTGCTCTTCATTCAGTCTGCCTTCTGGCTGCCAAGCACGTATCTTTATTTAAACACGGGCATTTCGAAATCTTTGTTCCTAGTCCAATCGATCGTTTCGCAGCCTTCACCTTTCCACGTTGCTCCAGATCGCCACACTTTTTGTGTCGTTTGTCGGTCGTCTGCGTGACGCTTCAGAATTTGTCGTTATCTCTGCATTGCACGAAATCCATCCACGCTTTACGTGCAATTCTGTATCGATACACACAAACTCAGAGCCACACGACTGGTCTCTCGCAGGCGGCGAAGCTGGATGGAGAGCGCCGGCTCATGTTCACGGAGCGTAGCTCCGGCAAGCTGGTGGCCGGGTCCAAACCCCGACCCCGACAAGCTCACGGACTGGCTCGTGCGCAACCCCACGTACGAGCTGGCGGTGTGCGCGGACCCCGTCGCGTCCCCTCGCAGAAGCCACCCCAGCCGAAGACGACGCCGGCCAAGGTGCCAACGCCGGCCAAGGCGCCGACGCCTGCCAAGACGCCGACGCCCGCCAAGCCGGCCAAACAGCCAACGCCGCAGTCGACGCACGTCGTCGTTCAGACGACGGTGGCCGCGGCGGCTGCGCCGTCAGTGGCTGGTGCCGTCCCGGTCGGCACGGCTCCCGCCGAGAACGTGGTGGGCAGCAGCGACTCCAGGTGAGGAACGCCTGTATGTCGCTAGATTAGTCGAGTTACGGTCGTGTCTTGTTAAGGCGAAAGCCTTATATGCTCTCATCGTTCGAGTCGACCTTCCAAGTCCTTGAGCGAAAACACGCTCGGCGACACGAAGGTACCAATGAGACAGCGCCAAAAGTGCGCCGTCCAGAGAGCGCGCTATCTTCGGAGGTTCGCTATCACCGGGACCACAGCCGACGGCACGATCCGAGTGAGCCAATGAAACGGCGCCAAAAGTGCATTGTCAAGGAACACGCTGTCTTCAGGGATTCGCTATCACGTTTTTGTTGGTGCTTGGTCTTTCGCCTTCAAGTCGTCTTAGGGATAACATAAGAGACCCTGTGAATTTTATTATGAACCTTGGTAATATGGATACCCCACCCATTTATTTATTTCCACTTCATTGGAAATAAATATATTTGTATAGGCAACAATTGCAGACATGAGCTGGGTAAAGACGCACATTTTTGTCTCTATATTGCTGACAACTCGCATTATAGACGATTTCCTGGTGGAACGGAGGTGTTCGTACGAATGGGACGTGACTGTAATAGGGACCATGAAATCTATTGTTTTTGGCTATCTGGTGCTAAGAAAACGCTTCAAATTCATAAAGTTCAGAACAGGAATCTGTTTCTGTTGATGGGCGCTCGTGTTTGCGAAAACATTTATTTTCTCTCCTCGTCTCCCCATTTTTTCTTTCCTCCATTCGCCGGACCTTAGCAAAACAAACGAGTATGGGATTATCTCTTGACCGGGGATAATCTGCTTAGTTGCATTTGCCGGAGGTTAACGCGGAGGAGCCTAAAAGACTGCCGGGGTCAGTAGCCTCTTCGGAACACGTTGCGTCCTCCAGGGGACCTGGTGTCACCCTGACCAGTTGATTATCCCCGTTTTCTTGAAAGAAGAATGATGTTCCGACTAGTGTTGACGTGGAGACTTGAGTGAATGTATGAACGCCGAATCCACTGTATTTCAGAGGCAGCAGTACAAAATGTTTGAGCCCTTTCTCATTTGTGTTTTTTCTTCACTGTACAGTGCTGCACTGGGTTACAACAAAGAGGTCTCTGCATTGCACTACATAATTGTTACATGTTCTGCTTTGCCAGCAAGACCTAAATCTGGGACAGTGTATTTATAGCCAATGGTTCTTTTGTAACGTGACCCCATCTGTATCCTCAATAGACCTTATGCACTTCCGGCGCCGCCTATTGGCCCTCTGACAGAAAAGGCCGGGCCGTAAGCCTCAGAGTTGGTGGCCTCTTCATCTGCGTTTCGACCCAATCCTGGACCAGGAAATTTAAAGTCACGGTGACCGTTGGTATAAAAAGAAGACATTTCTGGCACGCTGATGTTTAACAATGTCTGTTATAGATCACAGTATCCAATCATTAAGCGTTCGCTGAATCTGTTACTTCCAAACTAGCAAAAAGTATTTTACAGCGGAGCTGTTAAGGACTAGTTTTCCCAGTATTGTGTCCGCAGGCAAACAAATGTCGACACAAAACTGTGGACAGCTACCGCCATCTATGAGCGACGGCGGAACCTTCTCAGCCTTTCCACTCTGGTTTTCACCAGAGTGGAGAGGCTGAATTTCTCTAGGCGTCGTCCTAGAAGTCGTCCTCGAGGTTGTTCTAGAAGTCATCCTTGAGGTCGTCCTAGACGTCGTCCTCTAGGCGTCGTCTTTGAGGTCTTCAAGGAATTCGTCCTAGGTCGTCCTAGACCATCCTCTAGGGATCGTTCTAGACGTCGTAAGATAACAGCTTCGCTGGTCCTCCATCTTCACGTGAAGTGGAAGGGCTTGACATTTTTTTAAACAAAAAGAGAGCTTAAAAGACGCATTCCGCAAATTTTGGAATTTATCTGTGAATTTATTATACAAATGCGCAGCTTCACGATCTCACTGTGCAAGGCACTAGTGTTCGGCAGGGGTGCAGGGATCAGAACTTACAGAAGCCTGGCGACATTGGGAAACATTTCGTATCAAGAAAAAAAGCCCAAAGGAGGGAATTCTTCGAAGAAATTTGTGCAGATAAACTAATTTGAGAATCCGAATCCGAATGCGAGTGCTGCATCAGAGGCACTCAGATTGACGAGGAAAGCGTGGAGTAAGTTGATGCGTCACTGCGATTTAGATGCATCACATTCCGAGTGGCCCCCTATTGCGTCCCACAACAAGAATGGCGTGCCGCCATCTTTGAGGCAGTTTAAAACATGTTTCTGATTTTTTCCGATAGATGGCGCCACAAATCTGAATAAGGTCTATTTTTGAAACTCTGCAGAGGTGAAGAAGCAGCCACCTCCACAGCCGGAAATTGAGCCGGTCCGCATCAATGTCCGGAAGGTGCTTCGAGACTCTCTCTCTAACAGGTAAGGGTGAAATTTTATTTAAAAGCTATGAGGGGATTCACTGATTTGTAACTGTCCTCTGTACAGGTTGATTTATAGGGCGCTTGCTGTGTTGAGGTGCCTTGACAGTTGTTTCTCTTCTCGTGGAATCATTGCTAAACAGACTTCCCAAAAATTTTTAAATACGTCCAGGTGCAAGGATGCAGACGACATTTCGTTGTCCGGTGACGAAGTGAAGCGCATGGCCGTGCGCATTGAGGAGGAGCTCTTCAAGTACTTCAAGGACACGGGCACCAAGTACAAGTCCAAATACCGCAGCCTTGTCTTCAACATCAAGGACACCCGGAACCAGGCACGGCCCTTTTCGTCTCTACACGCTTTATACGATACTCTCTTTCTTCCCTCTGCCTAATCTGCTCTGTCTTCCTCTTTTTCTTTTCTTACCACCTCTCTTCGACCTCTGTCTGACTTTGTGTGAATGACCCTTGTGCAGGTCCCATTTTGCAAGATTCTCTCCTCCTAGCTTCGATGCACTTTGTCTCCTGTTTTCACGCCACATTTTTTTGACCTCGGTGTGAATGACCTCTGTGCAGAGGCTGTTCTGCAAGATTTCCACTTTATATGACCCTCATCTTCAGCACCCTCTTTCTTTCCCTCCTTTAATCCGCTCCGTTTCCTCCCGCTTCTGCGCCATCATGCCGCCACCGATTGACCTCTGTCTGACCTTGGGACGTACGACTTCTTTGCAGGGCCTGTTTCGCAAGATCCTCGAAGGGCAAGATAGCTCCGGACAAGCTGGTACGGATGACCCCTGAGGAACTGGCTTCCAAGGAACTGGCCAAGTGGCGGGAGCGGGAGAACCAGCATGTGAGTGGTCGCTTCCTCGTGTCGAGCTGCTGAGCGCACCTCATGGAGGTTTCCATCGCTCCAGTATCTGGTTTATGCAATCTTTACACACTTTTTCAGACACAGAGTGTCTGAAAAAGTGCTGCTGTTACTTTCTTCTAACAGGTTGGCTTTCATGCTGTTCAGTTCTATGTGCAGTTCGAAAGTTTCACTCGTTTACATTGTATTAGCATTATCCATTGGTTTTGTTTTTTTAGCCACGGCGACAGCTGCGGAGTGGACGGGCAATTTGTGTGACAGTTGTAAATGCTGCAAATGTACTTTCTTTGGTTGTTTTTTTGTACGCCACAGACACTGGAGATGATCAAGAAGGAGCAGATGGAGGCGGCCCAGAACGTGACTTCGCACGCCCTCATCAAGAAGACCCACAAGGGGGAGGTGGAGATCGACGACGACAACCTCAGGCTGCTCGAGGTTTGTCCACACTCCGCTTTTAAAGCGATGGCTGTGTAGGGGAGCCCTGCACAGACCTCTCCCTCGCTTTTGACTGACGGTAGCGTGCACGGCCATGACACTTGTATGACGTCGTCGGACGGAAATCAAGGGACCGTTTCATTGAATGCGGTATACGCACCAGACGGACACGCGTTCTAGGCCCTGTAGCATCGACGCCAGAGTGCAGCCACAGCTCTGTGTCTGGTACACTCTCCCCCAATTTGACGTTGTAGTGCACACGACAAATGGCGTTACCCCTTGGTGTGAAATTTTGAAATTCAAACGGCCTCAACATTTGTTATGTTTTACGGCTATCTTATGGGCTCTTCCCATCACTAAAAATGGCCTCCGTCGTCGACATTGTAGTTGTTGACAGTGTAGTAGATGACAATGTAGTTGTTGATGTTGTAATAGGGAACGTACGGCATCCGTTGTCGACATTGCCAAATCCTCCAAAAACGACTGCCCACCGCACGCGGAAATTGAGCCTGGGTCCGTCGTGGGCGAAGTGGAGGCGTTGCCACTGAGCTGCGCCACAGCGGGAACAACCCACTTTGTACTTGTCTTTTTTTTTCTTTTTGTAGTACCAGATGCCTAACGCGCGTGCTCTCTGTGAAAATGTACAGCCGATAACAAAATGCCATTGTAGCACTGTCAATGCAGAGAGCTTGTGCCAGGAGATGCGCTTCCGCACGCTCCGAAACAAAATAAAACCAAAAGCGTTGGGAACAAAATGGTCAAATGTCTATTTTGTTTTTGAACGCTCTTGTTCATCCACCCCTTGGTGCGTGAACGCGATGCCGATGTCCGACAACTTCGTCTTGACTCGTCGTATTTATTGCTATGACCGTAGTGTGCATTAATGCGGAACTGCTCGATTCTTTATCTTCTTTGCAGAAAGCAGACGAGAAGTCGACGACGGAGCAGCCCGAGCCCGTGGTGACGACGACTCCCCGGGTGTCCACAGGCGGATCGACGGGCAGCGCCATCTTAGACGCGGCCGAGCGGCCGGGGAGGGACACGACGGATGCGCACCGTTCGCACCTTTTCGACCTCAACTGCAAAATCTGCACGGGCAAGGTGAGTTTGTGTCGGCAATGCGCAAAGCACCGGAAAAGATCTCTGTTGTTTTGAGGGCTCTGCCTCGTTTAGTGAGGGCCTTCCAAATGTTCCGGACGGCGATGTCCGTCGCGCAACATAAGACGGATGTTGTGTCGGTTGCTCCGAGGTCGTGGTAAGTTCAAACCACGTTATCTTATGAGGACAGTTTTTTCTTTGTCGAATTGTGTAGGTAAAGTAGAATGTGTGAAATGCAAGGAAGGGCATCGTAGGTTTACGCCGAGTTTTGCGTTGGGCGGACCCGCTAAAGTTGCCCCGTTGAACGGGTCTTTACATTTGGATGGCTGAAGTGACCTTTGATGACCCGCTGTCTTTTGGAGCGGCCAGATATCTCGTTCCAAAGTGCCGTCCATTTTCTGTCCGGTGACTACCTACCCATCCGCTTCTCCTAAAGGATTATATATAAATCAAAAGCTCAAGCTTTCGAGTTGTTGCCCCTTATCTTGAAGCGACAGCTTTGTGTGGAAACAAACACGTGAACCTTGCTCGCTTGTGTTGGTGTTGGTCACGCAGCACGTCAGCACGAGCGTGTGACACATGCCGACGGTATGGCCAGGAGCTGTGACGCGAGGCTCGCGCGAAGCCTTGGCCGGCTAGTTGACGTTTGATCCGTAAACACGTCTGTGTTCTTGGTGTAAGGTAAACCGTAACAATAGAGAGCTGGGCTAGTTAACGGTAGTTAACACGATGCAGGTGTAAGAGCGCATAACAGCAAAGACAAAGGAAAGAACACGTGCCCTGCGAGCGTGTTGCTGGCTAAGTGGGTTTTTTCCTGCACTACACACAACCGTAGCGTGAAGCTATGGGAGAGAGTGGCAGCTACGGAGTGCGGTCGGAGCTTTTGGTTTGATGTCCCATCACTCACAACCGACGGCGTTGTGCTGTGGAGAGGATTTGGAGAGGGAGGCAAGCGGTGCTCTTCCAACGCTTGCCCCTCTTTCCACGACTCCGCTGCGCTGCTGGGCAGGAACTGCGTATTAGGTTTTCGCGTCTTCATCGCGTTTGACGGAAGATTGCCGAGAATAAAAATGGGAGATGGATGTGAAACTGAAAATAGACATTGACCGAAGCAGCTGGTTACGGCCACTTTTATACGCGCGTTTAGTTAGGGGATGTTCCGAACTAGGACGTGCAATGTCGGCCGAGGACGAGCTGGAACTTTTCGGGAGAGTACAGAATTCTAAAAGGAAAAACCAGGTTGAGCGGGGCTCCACCGTTCCTCCGCGTGACATCTGCGTGCGGTGCTAACTCCGCAACGCTTGTGTCGGTATCAAAACCGGGCGATCTTTCTGCGGACATTCTTCGCTTGCAGGTGGCACCCCCAGCCCTTGCCAACCACCAGCACGGACGAAGCTCCGGCGGCTTCAGCGTCGCCTCAGCACCGGCGGAGGGGGTCGGCCACGCCCGCGGACGCGGGGGAGACCTGTCCTCGTCGTCTTCCTCGTCGTCTCTCAGCGTCGCCGCCGGCCCACGCGTCACCCCCCGCCCCCTCCCCCACGAGGGACGGGGCCACCTCCTCGAGGAGCAACACCCCTCCCCCTCCCCCTCCTCCCCCTCCTCCCACTCGGAAAAGAAGGGCAAGAAGTCGGCCTCCAGGAGGTCGCGGGACGACTCTTCGGATTTGGAGCCCAGCTCGACCGTTTCCCTCGGGTGAGTGGCCGAGAAAATCAGTTTGAATGGAATTGAAGTTTATTTGTTAGAGACAAAAGGAATTTCTGCCTGACTGAGGCCTCCCCTCCCCATACACACAATTAACAAAAGAAGACAGGTACTGTCGAGACCGGTTACAACAAAGTCACCGGGAATCGGAAATCACTTCGCTTATATCCGCTATTTCATCATAACCGACTTCGGTTAACGAAATGCAAAAGGAAATGGGAAATAGTGATCGCTTCGCTGTAGCCGCCATTTCGTTATACCCGACTTCGTTATAACCAATATCAACACAGCAAAAAAAAAAAAAAAAAAATCTTGTACATGGGTTGCACATGACGTTGTTCAAAGAGCGCTCCGATGACCACCAGAGACGCAGGGCAAGAAGGAGCTTTCCTCTTATCAGGACCCTCTTTGTGCCTCCCGGATTTGCACAGGCGCTGCTATTCTCCTCCCAGAAGATTATAGAAGATTAACCCATCACTCAAAATTCTTACAATAGCAGCTTCCACTCCCCTCCTCTTCCATGGTAGTCAAAAAGTATGCAATGTGACGTCAGTGCAACCCATATATAGCATACACACTTTTTAAAAAGAAAAAGAAATGTCGGAACATGTCTAACAAAATTTATTGTAGCGTAGGACACAAAGGGATTAATTGCACAATCATTGGAAAAGAAATGTCGGGTCATGTTTCTGTGTGAAAGCAGAAAGGCCATCTTCAGTGCGTAAGCCGAAACCTGGAAGTCCATTTTTAGCGCAGAAACAGGAATTCCTTTGTAGATGCGGAGCATCTCTTGCTCGGGTCTATGTCCCTAGGCGTCGGCGTCGTAGTCCGCACTCACACCACGCATGCGCAACTCTCCTCCTTCCCTCTCTCCTACAGCTGCGCGTTACTCTCTCCGCTCTCTCTCTCTACCAGCTGCGTGCACTTCGCGTGCGTTCGCTTCTACTCACACCGCGCGCGCATGCGCAACTCTCCTCCTCTAGTCTCTCTCCTTCAAGTGTGAATAAAAGCAGCGCTAGCGGCGCATGCGCGTTCAGTTCAGCGCTGTTGACTCCACTTCACTCCGTTCTTCTGATGAAGTGTGATGGAAGCAACAGTCCCGTCAGTTAGTGGGTTAGCGCAAGCAAGCGTCAGCACCACCCCACAAACTAACAGCAACGCTACGTCCACTGAAGACAAAGCTGCGCAGCGAAGGGCACGCGACACTGAGCGCAAACGCTTGAAGCGAGCGGCAGACCCTGAACTACGGCAACGAGAAGCGGCGTCCATTCGCAAGTTAACAACGTAATAACACGCAAGTTAACAACGTTACTAACAACGTTACAAACAACGCTATACACCGTTAATAACACCGTTAATAACGATCCGCGATGCTCCGCATCACCCCATGGTTCTCCTCGAAGATGGTGTAATTTTTTGGAAGCCGATATGAAAAGTCAGTTTCTGGAGCAAAAGCAGAAGCTCCTTTTTCAAAGCGAAAGCACAAATTCCCGATGAGACGTCATCTCCCTGATCGTGGCTGGTGACGGGACAAGTTATAGTTTCAACGAAGTCCGCCATAAAGTTTGTCAAATTTATTTACACAATCATATCGTATGCGAGATTGTCACAACTGCCGTCTTCTAGCTTCTTCTCGTATTCTCAATCTGACCGCATTCTTGTAGAAATTACGCAAACGAGCCAAATGTTCATTCCCTCTAAAAGTGAAACTATCTCAAATTACTTTGAATTGTACGGGCCACCTACCTGGACAGTAAATAAAGCTAACGGGGCTTTCAAATTTAGATACTGCCTTTGACGGTTATGGTGGCCAATAGCCGACATCCTTTTAGCGTATTCCCATCGTAATCCTCAAACAAGTTCCTTATTGTTTTTTTGTTCTTTTACCTCGGCATAGTTTATTGGTGCGTATCCTGAAAGTTGATCCGCCACTGCAGCTTTTCTGTTTCATTTGGTCTAAACTTTTTTCTTTCTTTACCAAATGCATTATACGTTTGAGGCATCTTTCTCATGTCTATTGAGAGGCTCTGCGTGTATTGTCTTGTCGACGAGAGTGGCGTTGATTATTGTTTTGGGGTCCCCCAGGTCCCCGGACTCTGGCATCTCGGGCAGCAGGGCTCCCAGGGGGCAAGGGGCCCAGCTCAGTTTGGAAGGGCTTCATCAGCATGCAGGAGGTGTCCAAGTTTGTTACCAGTGCCTACAAGGTCTCGGGACCCACAGACTTCCTCTCCCAGGTAGTACAACCTCCACTGCAGGCACTTTCTCACTTTCCCTCTCCCTCTAAAACAGTCAGCACCCCACCTGGAAGGTTGCCTTATAGTCTGTGCCCAATTGGTCACATGATACATTATAAGAACAAGCCTTTGAATACCACTTGATTTACCACTAGCCCTATTGTTAAATTTATAGAAGTTCATGCAGACCCAATCATTTATTAAGCTCTGGTGTTTTCATATCCTGTAACATCAGTAGTTTCCTTTTATGGGCTTATTGGCGGCTGGAGACAAGATGATGCTATCAAATGGGCCACAGATTAGTTCTTGAAGCAATACGTAACCTGGAAAACGTGGGGCCAAGGTTAACAGAAAC
>JAZHYW010052866.1:0-19976 GCA_037355805.1 Ixodes ricinus
AAATTACAAAACGGTTATCCTGAAAATTCGAACAGAGCAAAGCCATTTTGATGTGAGTGTCTTGACCGCGTGTAAGTTTGGGCCGAGTTTAAAATATGGCGATACTGTTTCACGTTGTAGGTGTGAAATTGAGCGGGTGCAGACCACTCTTGACCTGAGGTCCTTAATGTGAAACTGGAGCTTTTAACATGTATTGCTCCGACGTGTGCATATAGTGCGCGCATGCCAGCGGTCTGACACAAACGGCAGAGCGATATGCCACGTGGCTTCTATAGTTGACTCGTGATCAAATTCAGCTGTCTTTAGCTTTGGCTGAGGTTCATCGTTCGTATAGTGACACCAAGTACAAGGAAAAACAAGTAGAAACGACACTGCTTGCGTACGTGCATAAATTTGTAATCATCTGGTACAATTATAAGCACAAGATGTGAACGGTGCTGCGGTGCCTCGTAATTATTTCGTGAGCGGTGGCTTTAACAGTTACTTCTCAGTCCCGGCCTGTGTCCTTGTCATAAAGTCACCTTGCCGTAAAGAGTCCGTATCATAAAGTGTCCTTATCATAAAGAAGAGAGTACAGATGTGCAAAGAGTTATCAAAGTACGTTCCATGTTCCAGCTTGCGGCACTTGCTTTCTGATATGCTTGATTCGTGCTGAAAATGATCCGTGCACATGGCGTAATTTGATAAACAAGTCGCTGTATCGCGTCAGGCCATTATCTAATCAGCAAATAAAACATGAGATAATTTTGTGACCTAATGTCGATACAAGGAAATCACACATACTAAATGATAACTGCGAGCGGTCTAGTTCCTATCGTAAATAAATTCTCCATGGTACGATCCTGAAAATAAGATACCTATGTATAAGATACCTACCTTTGTAAAGATATCGTACGCAGTTCTCATGTATTCCATGAACGACAAATGTGGAACTCCTTTGTCATTCCAATAGGTAAATGTTCTGATTGTCCATCTGCAAATAAGTAAACAGGCTTCACGCGTCGATTCGTTTGTGTCGTGAGTATTTCGCTGCGCAAACAAAGTCATAAGCCTGAGGGCAGAGGTTGGCAAATTCTGATAGGAGAAACGGGTGACCTAAAATCTGTATCTACTAATTCCATAAGCTAAAAATAGTCACTCTCAACTAAGAGCACAGCCACTTCATGTATGTTTCTTAAATTGTTGGGCAAATACTGCTCTGCAAACGCGAGAATCAAATAAAATATTTTAAAGCATTATATGTACCTTGAGGACTCTATAATTTATCATTACGACATACATAAATTGCGTGTTGATTTCGTACATCAATCTAAAAGAATCTGTCCAGGCTGTTTATAAGCATGTTTTAAATTTACTTATTTCCTGTTTTCTGAATTACGTTGTGTCGCAACACAAAGCTTTGCTCACTGTATTTTTAGATCTAGAACTTGAAGCTGAATAGTATTTTGTACGTTTACTATGTCATAAACCATAGATTTAAGAACACTTAGAGTTCTCAATAGTGTGTAGTATGATATAGTATATAATTGTCAATAACTACCGATTGTGACACAATTTCTATTCATCACTGAAAGAATTCCAATATGTGATAACATTTCTTTAGAATACCGTTAATAATATATGAATGGTTTTACTGCGCTCTCTATTATTTGTAGAATATATAAACGACCGGTTTCCACGTGTTTTGTGGGTATTCCAAAAACGTTAAGCAAACTCGTTTGTCGTAAAGTCATCATTTTGACAAAAATAAGTACATGAGTATAAAATAAGCTTAAATGTGTACTTATCTACATCAGAAAACAGTAGACGTGTAAACTTCACTCAAAATGAAACGAGAAGGGACAAGGAAAGCGTTAAGACCAGTGCATTTTTCTTAATTACACCGCGCGTTGAATCCTGTAAACTTCCGCAAGGTGGCCTGCACTTTCAAGAACGCCAAGTGCTTCCAGTGCGGAAAAAAGGGACACATCGTAAAAGCGTGCCACTCTAAGGGCAAGCGACGACAGAGGATGTTGGCACTAACAGAGAACTCCGCCGAGGACTACGATAGTACATATTCCTCACAGCTGCTGTCCCCGGAACAACACCATCTCGTGGAGGACAAGTTCGTAAGTTACAGTTCGGCGCAAGTTCTGTTGTGGTGGAGTCATCCTCACCATTGAGATCGACACGGGATCACCTGTGTGCGTAATATCCTGGGACGTATACTGCAAGCACAAGGAAAACTGGCCAAGACTCGAAAAGTCAAACCT
This sequence comes from Ixodes ricinus, assembly GCA_037355805.1. Classification (NCBI taxonomy): domain Eukaryota; kingdom Metazoa; phylum Arthropoda; class Arachnida; order Ixodida; family Ixodidae; genus Ixodes; species Ixodes ricinus. Next base: position 2,253 of record JAZHYW010052866.1, read on the forward strand.
GAAGCTGTCTTGCTACTTGGAGCCCAGTGCCTATTGCCGGTAAGCTTACGCTTCCCGTATCACGCCGACAAGACTGTCACAGCGTCGAAGACTGTACTTAGCCGGCCAGGCCTATGTTTATGCGGTCGATACCTTATCCAAGCTCTCAGCAACTTGGGCACCACAGTTCTCAGCTTGACAATATTCGAAGGACCAAGGCAACGGGCAGAATTTGCTGGCTATTTTGTACGTCTGCTCAAAGATTTTTGAATGAACGATTGGCCTGTTCAACATTCCACCCGCGCACCTGTATGTCAAAGAAGTAACGGTTACGAGGTTCTTCAAGGCCATAACTCTTACATATGCAATGAGGGACAATGTGGCTGACGAACTGCAGAGGCTATGTAAAGAACGGCGTTCTGTCTCCAGTTTCGCACTCAGAGGGGCCGACCCCAATCGTGCCAGTTGCGAAGGGCGGATCAGTCAAGACTTGCGGCAATTAGAAGCTAACCGTGAACGCCGTATGCGTGACAGAGCAGTGCCCGCTACCCGTGATTGACGACATTTTCTCAGAATTCAACGAGGGAGACGTATACAGCAAGCTAGATCTTCGCGACTCTTACAGTCGAATTCCCCTGGACAAAGAGGCCATTAACCGTGATAAATACTCATTGGGGACAGTTTTGCTACAACCGTCTGCTGTTTGGAGTGTCTTCTGCACCGTCCATTTTTGCAGCGTACCATGGAGAATATGCTGAAGAGCATACCAGGCGATCAAGTCGATTTGGATGACGCGCTGGTTTCAAAGAAGAAGGAAGACGGTAGTGAAGGAAGGAGAGAGACATCTTCTGAATGCCGGAAGTCTGCTACCCTGGACACAAGATTAGCGGCAACGGACTGCAGCTTTTATACAAGAACCAAAATGCAGCGATGAAAGCTCCAAGTCCTAAGAACGTAAGCGAACTACCTTCGTACATCGGTCTTATCACCAAGTTTATTCCGAACATGCCGAATTCGCTCGCTCCCTTTAGAGTCAAAGATCGTCCCTTGACCTGGGGTCCGGAGCAGCAAGAGTTGTTCAGAAAGTCCAAGCAAGCCCTGCGAGAAGCAAAGATGCTCGCGTACATCGATCCCAATAAGCCGATACGCCTGGAGCACGATGCATCGCCGTACGGAATAGGCGCGGTGCTCTCACATCGGGTTGGAAGCCACGACAAGCCAGTATGATTCTGATCCCGCAGACTGCCAAAGACCGAGAACAACTATTCTCAACTCGAGCGTAAAGCATTGTCGTTGGTCTTTAGAGTGTCAAAGTTTCGTGACTATCTGTTCGGGCGATCGTTTATTTTGGTGACAGATTGAAAGCCCCTTAGCTGGACTGTTTCGCGAGAATCACCCCCTCCAGTCATGGGCGCGGCTCGGATCCAGCGGTGGTGTTAACTGCTGGGAGCCTACAACTACAAGATCGAGTACAAGCCCGGTTCAAAGAACCAGAACGCAGAGGCACTCAGTCGAGTTCCAATCAGAGACTTCCGAGAAAGCGACCGATGAGCTGCCAGCGTATGCACTTTTGTCTAAACAGTTCGACGACACACATATTTCGTCACCAATGCTCTGTCAACTGAATGGAGAGGATGACGTCCCTAGAACCGTGAAGTCCTACACGCTCCTAGCTTGGCCACGGGAGCAAAACAAAAGCATATGATCCACGTATGCAAGCGTATTCTTCAAGGAGGTGCGCTCGAGATGACAGTGGCTCAAGGTCTCATATACTGGGGCCACCGAGTCGCCGTTTCTGAGGCTGCGCGAGACCAGGTCCTACAACTTCTTCACAAGACACATCAAGGTACCTCGGCGATGAATTCGGTCGCGGGTACGACCGTGGGGTGGCCTGGACTTGACAGGGAGATCGAACATCCGGCTAGCAATTGTCACGCTTGTGTACAAGCAAGGCCGATGCCGCCGGCGAAGATTTCTGTTAACTCGCCTGAGACTTATGAGAACTGGTCACTTGTTCATCTGGATTTCGCGGGTCCAGTAAACTGCACCATGATTTTAGTTGTAGTTGATTCGCACTCAAAGTTGATAGAGGCAATCGCCACGCAACACGCCACGACAGAGTCCACAATCACGGCACTACGCGAGATTTTCAGCCGATTGGCATACCCAGAACAGTCGTGAGGGACAATGGCACTCAGTTTACGTCAGAAGCAGTTGCCAAGTTCCTGTGAAACAGCAATGTGAAGCACTTACCCACATCACCGTACCACTCACAATTAAATGGCCTCGCGGAGAGAGCCGTACGCACCATCAAGGAGGGTCTCATGGAACTCTAGTCAGGTAGTTCGTCTACGCGCCAAGTGCAGCTGCTAATCAACTACCGTAGGGCACCACTGGATAACATAAGATCACCATCCCAGCGGCTTCAGGGATACCAAATTCGTTCCCACCTGGATACATGTTTCTCGCGCCCTGTGTATTATCCACTAGGTTCGCTGGAAAACTTTGCAAACAAGATCAGCCGGGGCGACTCCGTTTGGGCTTGCAACTTCCGTGGGGAAGTCGCGAACGGTAAAAGAACGGTAAAAGAAACGAATGGTTCTCGCATAGTCACAGTCGAAACGACAGCAGGAAAACTGAGGTGGCACGTGGATCAACTTCGTTTACGAGTAAGCATAGCAAGCACGGCTCATACAATGCCTGTGAGCACGACGTAGCCGAAGACAAGACGTCCATTCCAGTTCTTCGTCGATCGACCCTGCCCACGAAACCAGTTCACCGCCATCCATTGTAAGGAGGGAGGAATGCTGCATCTCAGATAGCATTTTGGCCCGCTTTAGACAGGACAATTTCTCCCAGCAACTTCATTTGGAATCTAGAGAAAGCTAGGGAACAACTCGGCAGCAACACCAAAATTGCTGCGAAAGTTGCCCTGTCTCAAGCGGGCCTTTGGCTCTCGTGTGTTTTCGCCATGAACACACCGACGTTGACGAAATAAAGGAGCATCGTGAATGACGTGCGAAATGCTGCGTCTGCCTAACAGCGTTCGCTCTGGAAGCACAGCACTCAATGATATAATAAAATATTCTATCAGTTTACATGTTCTTTGCCCTGCATGCGCAGATTTACCGACGAGTCAAACCCCACTCAAATTGAGTGGCCCCTCCACTTCCTCGAGGAAGGCGCGAGGGCCGGCGCTGGCCAATCGCGATAACGGATCCGCCGTCGCGATTGGCCAACACCGGCCCTCACGCCTTCCTCGAGGAAGTGGAGGGACCCCTCAATTTGAGTGGGGTTTGTGAATCGCCGGTTAATGTGAGCCACACCTACGCTTCATGGCTTATAATGCTCGGAACTTCCGTGGCGGCACATTGCAGTACAGAATATGCTTATGGGCTGGATTTCATACGACATGCGTTATGCTCGAGTGTAACAAAAAGGCGTTACATGCGGGTCAAGGTAACATAGAGCACATAGCCCATAGCAGGCAATGCACAAGCATACAAATAGTTGGTCAAAATTAAATATTTTTAATTCATAATTAGCCCGATTACCAAGCGCCGCAGCGGAAATCGAACCACGGGTCATGCGATTCGCAACTTTTGCACGGCACCACTTGGAGGAGGCAAACAAGAGCGCATGCAGCTGGATCAAGTGTAACTCAAAGGAGCCTGCGCTAGTTGGCGACTGTCGGGGCGTGCAGCTGGTTTCCGAATGACAAAGCGTAGCTCCCCACGTGATCTCACGACGTTAAGGCTCTTGAATACATTTACTCTTGTCTGATAAACCTGGGGAGTACATGTGTCTGTAGTCCTTGAAACGTATCCGAAACCACCCAAAGCAATCCGCAACCAAGCATAACAAATCATAACACTCGCATCAAAGTTTGCCCGACACATCCTGCGCAAGCCGGGTTTATCACAATGAGCAAGGAAAGTTTCATTAAGTCCGTTCTTTATCGTCTAAAGAGCGTAATTATTACACAGTCAATGTCATCATTGAAGGCTTGCAGATAATTTGAAGATATGGTTATATTTCCAGTAGGTGCAGAGAAAGCCAGCCTTACCTTGTTATGAACCATCCGAAAAGGGCGAGTAAAAGCACCGCGACTTGCAACATGAAGAACGCACAACTCCGCGTCGTGTTAAATCGTATTCAACGCGTCGATGTATACAAAATACAAACTAGCAATACGTGCTTCCGCACAGAGCTACAGAAATTAGAATAAAACCGTCCACGACACAAAAGCGACCGGCGTCTTTCCTTATCTAGGACCCGCCCCGATGAAAAAGATAATTGCGTTGCCAAGTTCTCACTTGGGTGTGTACGAGCGACATAGGCTCAGATTCCCCGCACACAGCTCTACTCGTCATTTTATCTTAAGGGTCGTGGCCTTTAGTCGCAAAATTCATAAAACGATAACGTGATGATAAAGAAATATGTAGGTCGCCTTTAAGCCCAGGCCTCCATAGCCACTGGCGCGCACACCATTACTTCGTCACCTCTTCCCGTACTCTCCGGTTCGTAAAGCTTGATGTACATATGTTGGTTAATTTAGGTGGCCTTTCACCCACGATCAGTATTTAGTATAGTGACCTTAATACAATGTCCGTGCAATCAGATAGCAGTATTGATTCGTTATAATTTTTAAATTTGTAAAAACTAAAGTTTTGATTTAACCGAAAATTGTACTCCCAACTTTGAGACACTCAGTAATTTTGGATCAAACGTTTGAGTGGTGCCAATATGGTGAAATCATCATACAGAAAAAAATGTTGAGCAACAGCAGTCGTGATGTTGGAGATATCCTATTCGAATTTTAAAAATCTGGCTCAATACTTTCACTTGAATACTAACTTTTCCAAAAATAAAATGAATTAGGGTGGCGATGCGGGTAGATGGTTCATACTTAGTAAAATCGACATAGCGCACCAGAAAACGAAGACAAAGTAGAAGGGTGTACTTGTGTACACCCGTCTACTTTGTTTTCGTTTGTTGTGCGCTGTGTCGATTTTACCAAAACTAAAAACGAGCGATTTATAGTTCCTTCAAATCTTGCACGGCAACACTGTTCTTCTTTTGCCTTGTTTCCACGGGTAACTATACCCTCGCCTTAAATTCCCTGACATTCCGTCTTTCCCACAAGAAAACAAAATTTACGCATTCCCTGGTGAAAAAAAAAAAGAACGTGTCGGTTAACTGTGAATAAAAAAAAAAACACTCGTGGGATTTCGGGTCATCTTAGTATAGCTTTCTTACAACGAATACTTACGGTTTAAAAATCGTGGCTCCGTCATATCATCCCGTCTAGAACTAATAAGGCATTCATACCATTTGTATACACCGAACAAAATACATGGATTTACAAAAGTTGCCTCCGACTGCTTTGACCGCTGTTTCACTGCAATTGGAGACGTCAAGAAACAGTTTTGCAAAAATACTTGTTGTCAATCCAGTCTCCGTGCCCACGTTACTGCGTCCCTTGGAAGGCTACCAACACCAGCAATAAAGACACGTTATCACGGCGAAGGGACCCTTCACAATAGGAGCCTCGCGGCATTCTATTTTGTTTCGTCTTTTGTTTTGTTTCTTTGTGTGTGCGGCGTATGTTCTTCGACTGCGAAGGGTAATGCTATCTCTGTTTTATTGAAGGGTAAACGCTACGTTATAAAACTGTTTTCTGTTTCTATAAGAAGAGACGAGCAACAAGGATCTAAAGAGTAAATCTATAGAGAAGACAAAGCTATGTGCTACACTGCGCATTGAATATCTGGAAGAAGGTGTTGAAGGTACGACAGCGGGAGGAGCACGAGTTTGTGATGGCGCGAACGATCTTAAAAACGACCACATTACTGGATGGGGAACCGGAGTAGTTTATGAACAAAAATATACTCCTGAAGCCAGCGCCCTGTTTACAAAACGAAAACGTTTAGTGATTATATCAATCCCTGCCATAAACTTTAAAGAGATAGTGATGAGATTTCGTGGGTGTCTTGATTCGTTTGCGCTTTCTGTACAACGTACCACTCTTGTAAACAAAAATTATGATTATAAAATTCAGAGCATACGCGTGCTCATGCATTCTAAATTCCCAAAAAAGCCTTTTTTTATTTTATTTTGAACTGTATACTATATGAGAATCATAACAAGAAGCATACACGGACACGTTTCTCGTACGGATTCTCCTAACCCTTGAAAACAATAAGCGCGTTCCCGTTAGCTGCTGTCTGTCACCAAACTCGAGGCCAAGCATACGGTCTAAATCGAGTGAAGGTTACAACGATCTCCTTGAACCTTATCAACCGCGCATAGCCTCCCTCAGTGTCCACGTGATGCGCGTCATATCGCAATCGTGGGCACGCACGTTCTTCTAGATTGCACTTTATTGATTCTATGTCTGGCAGCCAAGGGGGGACGGGACGCTCAGTTTATTTCTTGGAGCGGAAAAATGAACGCCATGACGGTTGTGGTCGCGGCGTTCCTCGCGCTGGTTGGACTTTTTGTATGGTAAGTCGCCATGCATGGTTCTTTTGAAACCCTACGTCGAAGTCAAACTCCTTGCTGGTAAACTTGGGTAAACTGCCACTGACAAATCCAGGTCCCTGTCTAAGGTCACGCTCTACGCTCGCGATTCTCACAGTGAGAATATAAATTGTCTTTTCAAATTTGTCTTATGCTCGAATATGGCTGATTACAGACTAGTCTGAAATACATAAAATAATTTATATTTTTAATGCACCCCCTGAGACGGATCTAGAGACAACCGAATCCGCAAAGTACTACAAAAAGACGATGCCAAGTAATAAATTATTATCTATCCTGTGCTCCCTTCAGACGCCACGACAATGTCACGAGGCCTCATACAGTTCAGAGTCTGTCACGAGGAAATGGTGGCAATGTTTGATTTGGCAAACACATCGCCATAGCTGCAACAAGTAAAAATGAAGTTTGGCCAAGATAAAATTCGACTGAAAATAAAAATATTCACAGCAATAAATGTGCTTATGTGGGGTGACTGTATGTTTACTTTTAGGCGTGCCCAGTTAGTCATTGTGACGCTGACAGCCTCATGATGAGATAAACTTAAATGATCCTGAACGAATATTCGAAGCATACATACACCTAGAGTGCAAATATGCATGCGGATTTACGGTCACATGAACATTAATCTTGTAGCAAAAACGTGCCGTAAAACAGGTTCGATAACGCAAATTTGAAGCGTTCAATTACGACTTTGTTTTACGTCGCTGTCTAGAGAAAAGCAAACACTAGCTGTATGGCCACGGATTTGAAAGTATCTTCCTTTTTCAGGAAGCTGCGACAAATATTTACTTTCTGGAGTGACAAAGGCGTCCCATATCTAACACTGTGGCAGTACTTGCGCGTCGTCTACGACATGTACACAAAGGTAACAACCCTCGAGCGCACCGCTTTATTTCACGACAAAATTATTATCGTTACTATATACTGTTACTGTTGTCTATAAATGTTTGCTTGGCTGTTTCTATGGGGGTTCAAGATTCGTTTCACACGAGATTTGTTCAGCCCCTCCATGAGGTCATACGTAAAAACTACGAACGCTATGGACGCCTTTATGGGTAAGTCGTAACATTGCTATACGTCCCGAATTGCAAGATGCACGTGTTCCTTTGCGAAAGATTCTTTGTATTATTAGTCATATACAAAAGCTTACGAGGTGTCTCTAGAGCTAGTTTCCTTTTAAACTTTAGTTTGATCAGGTTTCTTTCAAGACGGCCGGTCGTGGCTTTTGGGTGAAATTATGATGGCTGCACCGCAGTATTTCTCGTGATCTTGGTGGAACAACACGAACACAATTTTCAAACATGAAAATTGTTCATAATTCCCAAAGCCTTGCCAAAGTCAATACCTGCAGGCATACCACATGCAAATCGTGAAAAGTTTCAAGGAAAACAAATGGCTCCAGAAACCACTCTTGTTGGTTGTTGGAATTGTGGTAGCATTCGTCATGTTTACTTCCTTTTTGGCGCATAAATCACGTGACGTCCTTTTTCCCGCTAGCTTTAGCGGAGAACCTAAATTTTTCTGCAGGTCTTGTGACGTCAGGTCACGTGACATCAATTTGTGCCGCCAAATTTATGTGGAAACTCAAGTTGCATAGGTCGGAGTAATCTGAACGCGTTGGTCGCATCGGTCACGTGACGTCAAATTGTCCGCTAAATTTAGCGGGGAAACTGAATTGGTGCATAGGTGATGTGATCGTCAATTTTCCCGCTAAATTTAGCGGGGAAACTGTATTTAGTCTGTTAGGTCCCGTGACAACAGTGGGCGAACAATCGGTGCAACTATTGTCAATTTTTCCGCTAAATTTAGCGGGGAAACTGAATTTGTCTGTAGGTCCCATGACGTCAAGGTGACATTAATTTTCCCGCCAAATTTAGCGGGGAAGCTGAATTGGTGCATAGGTCACGTGACGTGAATTTTTCGCTAAATTTAGTGGGAAAACTAACTGCGCATTAGGAGGCCAGAAAGGACCACGAAATCGGGAGGGGGGGGGCTAGCTAAAGAATGCTGTCGCATTAAAACTATTGTTTGAAACAATTGATTAAGAACAAATCATTAGAATGACCGCAGGCCAGGTGAAGATAAAAACGGGCTGGAAATAATATGGAGCTAAAGTAGTTAGATAATAACGTGACTGGAAGGCAAGATTAAAAAATAAAGTATGACGATTCTCGAAAGGGACGTATATTTTTAGTACAGCCAATATTTCGTGCAATCTTTCTCAGCTTCAGCTTATACTTCGTCAGTATAATGACAGATCAGTTGGAATGTCAAAGACAGTCGGGCAATAATAAGCGCCCATGAATCGTGATTTTGTAGTTTGTTTTTAGCATTAATTTTTTTATCTTCCTTCAAAAGTAAGCTTTGCTACTGAAGTTCCCTTCTTTCTAAAAGGTAATTAAATTGTCAGAGAATATGAGCTTTCAACTGTATTGAACATCGCATGTTCATAAAAACTGAGATATCTGAGATAAAACTGAGATTAGAGACAGAACCGTCAGTTTTGTCTTCAATCATTATTATTTATTGCACTCTTCAATTGCTACTCGATCCGCTTTCGCGCATGATTATAAGTTCCGCATTCATCCTTGACAGGAGTATCACATAATACGAATCAACAAATATGCGTTCTTTCCAAGAAATAGAAGCGTTCAAACAGCTTTAAATAGTCACCTGCCCCAGTGCGAATCGAGAAGAAAAAGCACGTCAAGAAATTTACAAATATTTACCGTATCCCGAGAATTGCAGATCGTATCAAGGCATTGTGCCCACCTTGGTTGTCGGGGACCCCGATATTCTCGCAGACGTTTTTGTGAAGAACTTCAAGTCGTTTTCCGACAGGACGGTAAGTTTCCATGTGTTCATGAACCTTTTTTTATGCTTCGAGCGTTTGCTTTTTGACTTTCCAAAACATTGGCCGCCAAAATTAACGGCACACGGGTTACTTTCTTGGTCAGTCATGCGATGCCGCTAGCGTAGACCCTGGCCGTTTTGCGCATCGCCTCGCGATGTTCATAAAATAAGGCATATAATGCAATTACTCCTTTACATTTATTTATCAGGAAAACAAATTATAATGGCAACAATCATTGTGTCAGCATAGTGTGGGACATATGTAAATTAGAAGCTTGGGAGTGATTAATATATTAATCACTCCCAAGCTTCATGCATTCGACCAATCGTCTATATATAGACGATTGGTCGAATGCATTTTAGCTCGATGTGATAGAGAGCCGTCGTTTTTTGTTTTATTTGTTGTCTTCATTCGACTCTGTGTTTTTTTTCTATATGGCATATGCGGACCTCTATAATACTTCAAGTTCCTTTATTTTCGTTAACCTACATAACATGAATGTTAATCACGCTGGGTACTCTTACCTCACTATAGCCCTGTCGTATAAGGAATTCAGTCACAAACGACTGTTTAATTTGTATTGCTCATGTGCTCATGTGCGCAGTTTAAGCTGCGCGGATGAGCACGGGAAGTTTGCAAAGAACGGTAAGGTCACTTTTGTAAACAATCAGGGTTCTAGTGAATAAAATGGGCAGATGGCATAATATTTTAGATATTTAGAGATAACTATAATTAACTGATATTAATTACGTGTCTCCAGGAGGCACAAATGATTGGAACTGATATCTGGAAGAAATCGATCCTCAACCTTTCTGGAGAAGAATGGAAACACGCCAGGGGTATTCTTTCCCCCGCATTCACAGCAAATCAACTCAGGAAGGTAAGTATACTATAATTCGCATGGTATAGAACTGTCAGAAATTACAGTGCTTTACCGCATAAATTAAGCGTAAAACGTTAGCACTTCACTCCTCCTTTCAATGGTGTATTTTCGGCTGTCGCTATTACCCCGACAAAGCTTCGAAGCTGTATTCTGCCTGCACATGTCGGGGTCGTGTTCAATAGGTATTGAATTATGCTTTGAATAATTTCACCTGCTGAATGCAACCATAAGACCGTGGATTTGAGAAAGAAATTGAGAGATCTAGCTTGAGACTGCGACTTTAGAAAAATAATGTGACTGAGTAAGGGAATGAAGTACTAGGGATACCGTGGACTTGATAATAGACCGATATCACCAAGCGCTCTGCGCCGTGCGTGACGCCGCCATGAACTTTAGTTCGCAGGAGGCCAACGGCAGTGCACGAGAGGGCTCGTGCTGTCTCGTGCTCCACACGCGTAGAGCTCCAGCGAGTTTTTCGCACGCGCAGGAAGACTAAAGTTCCCTAGATGCATTGCGCAGCGGTGGCGTAGTCCACCTGGCTGGTGAGATCGGTCTATTGGTTACAACTATGTCGAACATTCAATTAACAAAAAAAGTTTTATCAGTCAATTTACTAGTGCTTCACTCACTTTTTCAGGCCGTTGTGAAAATTCACAAGGTATCAGACAGAATGACGACCCGTCTGGCTGAATATGCGAAGAATAAAAAACCAGTTGCCATAAACGAGTGAGTAAAGACACTTTGGTGCTAACAATTACATAAACATTTTTACGTCCCCTTAAATTTGTCGTATATATTATTATCCAAAACAACGTATGGCATAGATGGGTAGAGCCAAATATATCAGTTTATTTTCTCACAAATGTCGTTTGTATAGAAAATGTGTGATCGAGGGTCCTAAATCTTTCAAATAAAACTATTTAAGAGACTTCTTGATTGCGAAGGTTACTAAACAATAAAAAAGTTAATTGCAGAAGCTGGGAACTAATTTTTTTTAAAAACGCACAAGGAATGTTACAAATACAAATAAAAATAACACACTAGTTTCTGTTTGTAATCAAGTTAATTAATAATTAGTAATAGTTAGTAACTCATTCAATCCTAAATCATGAAACCAGAACCATAAAATAGACAACAGAAGGCCTACGCTAGTCTAGTGTTTTGTTAAAGTTAAGAAATAAACATATAAGTAACTTATACACTGTATAACAGAAAGCACGGTCAGGATAACAGCCTAGGAATGAAAAAACCCCGCATGATTTTTCAGACATTGGAAGAAGTAATGATTTCCGGGATTCATAAAAATGAACACAAAAATCATGCTGGGTATAGAAACGAATGAAAGAATATCTCTAGTTGAGTCAAAGTGTCGTATTCTGTTGACAAAAAATCAGCAAATATATGTTTTTTTCATGTTTGTATCGCATGCCTTTTGGTACAGTTAAAAATGGTCTTGTATTTTATATATAATATAGCCAACCAAGTGATGTAAAAGAAAAGGTACTTCCCCATTACTTAAGATTTCTTGTTTTAATGAAAATGTCATCAAGATAGGAACATGTGAATCTAATAAAATAACATGACGTATTGCCAAAAATCCGCATTGCCATTCTTGCCTTTCAATTAAGTAAACTTAAAAAACATTATTATTCACTCACGAGTTTCACTACTTCGAATATATTTTATGGAAACTGTACAAAACCTCACATATTACTCAAGTAGCTAAAAAAACATAAAAATTGTAATTTCTTCACATGAACATACGTTACTGCACCACAGTGACTACATTAGTGGCATACAAAAATCTAATTCGTCTCATCTAGGAGTATGCAGACATAGTATAGGATCCATATGGTTCCAAACATATACGAGTATTAACGAGAAAAGGTCGAAAACAAGGCTCTGTCATTTTTTTATAGCCGATACTAAATGCCTCCTATAACAGAGCATTATCGGTTATCTAGTCTGCCGCACATAGCCACGAGCAGGATAATCAAGACTAAAGTTGTTCCACCAAGTTAACCCGCGGCAGGAGCAAAACTTCTATAAGCGCCTAGGTGTGTCGCACCTGACACTAACCGACCAACTAGAAACGAACACAATAAAGCAATGTGCGAGTATTTCTGCCACAAGTATGTTTTGAAGCACAACTAATTCCGACGCACTGTTCAGGGTTGGAACAAACTTCCCGAATAGCTTGTACACATCGACTCCCTCGCCACGTTTGCTTCCTGCGTATACAGTGACCCTTCACCGAGGACATCCGTTAAAAGAAGTTGAATCCGTACCACGATTAACCCGACATATTGTTTTAATGTTGTCTTACTAAACATCCCTCAAAGGTAATTTCTTCGTCTTCGCCTTGTTCATACTGCGAGTGTGCGGTCCCAGTTCGATTTACCGGTAATTCTGCGTGGTAGCGTGATTTTGGTCGCTCCATGCCGTGGTTGCAGTTGTCCTGGCCTCTGTACTTGGGCCGGCGAGTCAAGTGGTAAATAAGACGAAGTAAATATGCTCACAGCCTCAACACACCATATAGAACTAATAGAGCAAACAACGAACTGACCCATTGCTTACGCTCTTTCTTGTGTTGTACACGAATCCTTCAGGGTATTCGGAGATTGGGCCGTGGACACGATGGCTGCCTTGGTGTACAGTATCGACCTGGACAGTCGCAACGAGCCGAGCCATCCAATGATGATGTGTTTCGAGAAGCTGTTCTCTAGGATCAAGAGTTGGCAGATGATGATGATGTGTGCGTTTCATCTTTCAGCCTGTACTTTTTTTTTTTTTTTGCAGAAAATCTATAAAAACTGGCGTGATATAGCCATCAACAAATGAAGAAGCGCGGGGCGTGGTTTGTTGTTTTCATGCTTCGCGTTTGGTTTTTCGACGTCCGTATTTGGCTAATGCAGCAACCTGATTGTCTGCAGAGCGATAATGAGATGCGCGTGACTCGCCATGCCCCGAGTTTCTGAAGCAGTGAGTGACTAACAGAGCGCAAGTTTGTCCGCTTCTTGAGGCAGGGATTGCGGTGACGTCAGAACGATGCCGAGCTCCGATTGGCTCCGCTTAGATGGGTAGTGGGTAGACCTCGATGCTATTTAGCTGCCTTGAGGTCTTACCCACTATCTTTACAGTCGGAGCCAATCAGAGCTCGGCGGCGTTCTGAAGTCACCGCAACCCCTGCAAGAGAAGCAGACAAACTTGCACTCCTCAAAGTGTGGTTTCTTGCGTAGTACACGCCCTATTTATTAACAGCGCCTGCGCGTCCACTTCCCAGCGAACCACCCGAAACACCAGTCCTCGCGGATGTAGGGAACAGCTCAGCAACTTAATGGGGAAAAGATAACAACCTTCATGCGAAAACACTATCTGCACAGATCATATTTTTGCGGAAAGTCGTTTTAATAACTTCGTTATTATGTTGTTGTTGTCTTTTTACGTAAAGCGCGATTATTGGTTGCATATGCGCTTTGCAGAAAAGTAGACACACTGCACTCGTTCCTAGACAATATGTCTATTACTCGAATAAATATGGCAATTATGAAGCTAGAGTAAATAAAGCTGGTGAAACCAAGCTTGGAAAGAAGGCTGTCAGAATAAACACCATGCCGGTGATCATGTTTTATTCTAATTTTTTCTAGAAAATTACGATAGATTTGTAATAGAAGATTCGCATCAATGTTTACGGTGTTGTTGAAAAAATTAATTCTAGGCGGAGTCTTCCTTGTTTCAGCGTGAACTCGGCTCTGAACCTACGTTACGGTCTATTGACGGACACGAACTTGAGTAACAATTATTACGATTTAGCAGATCCAATCAACTGAGGTAATTTTAAGCAAAATTAATATGCCATTATTCATAAATGACCTAACCCGCTTCCTTTCTTAAAACTGCAGGCACAAAATGTAGCCATGGAGTGGCCCAAACAAAGCATGGGAGTATGACGTTGATGGGAGTAACTTGAAAGTAACCGTCATGTGAAGCCTGAGTGACAGACGACATTTAAGTGCACGAGTGTTCGTGCGCGAAGAAGTTGCGTCACTTAGCGAAACTTGCTAGTGTGCCTGAGACGCTGTAAGCTTCTCGGGTGAATCCTAGTTGACATAACAGAAGACAATAAATTGAGAGGGACGTAAATTGCCAATACACCGAAAGGCAGCAAGCCCAAGTGAATCGATCTGAGCGTTCATTCCTTCGTGTATTAGTGCGATTTTATGCCTACACCAACCAGAGCAAAGTTACGTTAGAGCTTTAAAGGGATGGTGAACCGAAATTTGGATTTCAGAAAACAATGCAGGAGCTGTAGGCGGGACGCTACAATCCCTACAGCACTACTCATAAGGCGATATCTCGAATGGACGGCCGTATTTTTGGAGAAAAAAAGGTCGAGATTGAACGAGGCCGACGAGGCGCGTGACGTCAAGATATCTCGTTTCCTCCTCTCTTCGCTTCGCCCCCTCAAGGCGGCGAGGCGGAGAAGACGCGAGGCCGTTCCCTCTCCTTCTCGGAGAAACAAGACGTCAACATATCTGTCAAATGCGCCTCCTTTTTTTGAAAAATACGGTCATCCGTTCGAGATATCGCTGTATGAGTGATGTTTTGCCGCCGTGTTTTGTGGAATCCAGATTTCGGTTCAGCATCCCTTTAACGCGGTGACATACGCTAATATATATAGTTTTCTAAATGAAATCATCGATTCACAAACCACCCAAGGATTTAGGGCAAGAAAAAAAAAAGAAAAAAGTACGACATCATTTTTCCTCCACTTAAGGAGCAAGTGTAAGTCCTGTGACACTGTTCTGTTACCACCCTGGTTATCATTTTTTTTCTCGGATGAACAGTAAAAAAGACTTCTCACGAGGACACACAAGAGTTTTTAAACCTTAATTTCGTAACTAATTCGGCGTGACTACGATCGCTTCTTAGATTATGCCCAAATGCGAGATTTCATACGATGGTTAAAAATATAAACCACCTACATGTTTGCGGACAAGAGCGCGTCGCCCACAACAGACATGAACAAAATTGTTGCAATAGGTGTTGTCGCCTAATGCAAAAAAATATAATATTATTTAACCATGTTGAATAAACCTGAGACTGGGGCAGAAATGAACACATGAGTCGAAGGAACAGAAAAAGGGCAGGACGACGTCTCAATTTTGAGACGTCGTCCTGTCCTTTTCTGTTCCTTCAACTTATGTGTTTATTTCTATCCCAGTCTCAGGTTTATTCAACATGGTTAGCATTCACCATCTCGCCTGCACCCTTACTACATTATCTCTAATCTTATTTGTTCCTTTACAGTCACTATGCCAAGAATCTACAAACTTTGTCAGCCACAGTTCTTGACAAAAGAAAATACTGAGCCGCTCAAACATTTTGTGTCCCACATCATACAGGAAAGGCAGAAGAAAGATAACGTATGTACTTTGTGTCACTGTTATTTGATTCTTTGATTTATAGTAACTCAAACGACGGCAGCGCAATGGGGCAAAATAGTAACAGAATTCTCGGACTGTCTGAGATTTTGCGATCCTACCTTAACTAGAAAGAATCATACCTAACTATTTCTATTTTTTGCACAGGCTTGTGCTGAACTTATGGACGCATTTCGCCTGCGACTTTCAATACCTAGTGATACACCAACGACGGTCACGTTACGAGTGTAAAGTAATAAATAGCGAAACATTCACCTAAATCCGCTCACAAACTGTCGAAATATTCGCCTTAGCTGACATATTCCGATTAGAGATGTGTTGCCTGTCGTCAAAATACGTCATAGCTATTATAATTCAGGCAACTAAATCCTGTTCCACGTTATTCTTTGGTAAATCGAAACACTGAGGAAATGAAATCTGTGAGTCAGGTGAACGTAAAAAAGGCGCGACATATGCTCTTCATGTCTCCTCGGACAAGCAGTTTTCGGTGTTTTTTTTTTTTTTCCAGGGTTTCGGCATGGCGGATTCTAGACAGCTGAAACTCGCCATCAAATAGTAGAGAGGGAAAGCATTTATTTTCTCGCGTCTAACAGCGGCGATGGCATATTTGGACGACGGGCAACAAATCATTACTTAAAAATGCCAGATATCGAGTGTTTCAAACGCTAGTTTGTTTTGGCCAATAAGATGCCTAATTATCACTTTTTATGCGCGCACCAATGTCCGCCGCAATTGACAACCCTATCTCGAAGCTACTTTTTATTTCAAACGTCCATTTTTCTCATTTGTTGGTGAAACAACCTTCTAATACATTCGTACATTTCAAGACTTTGTTAATTTTTTGCCCCGTATTATTTAATTCTGATTGGATTTAACAATTTTTAACTGCATCTCTTTCAAAAGCGCGCGTTTAACCATGCAGGGTCCCCAAGTGCACTGTATCAATTAAGAAATTATGTTCGGAGATAACCACATGGTTAGACCAAAGGGCTAAATGAACTACATTCGTACGGCTACGTAAGACAAAGATGAGACCCATGATGATTCTGCAATTTTTTATGGCATAATTCCTCTGTATAGAAAAATGGGTTCGTTTAAGTTGGTCATGTGGTCTTAGCAATAGGTGTTGTCGCCTAATGCAAACTCTGTAAAACTCATGCGTCTGGTTTTGTGAGCAAAGTAGACAATGATCGGCGACGATTGATGAAGCATGGTATTTAAGGAGCAGCGTATAATTATCATAACGCTTTGCCTTCGTTTAGGGCGAATCTCACAGAAGCCTACAACATGTTAAAACGAGTGTCTGTTAGCCTTTTGCACACACGAACGGGAAATGTAATGTTAAGGCGCTGTTCTATAAACGCCAGTTTTCATAAATCGCCGCCGAGCACCATGTACTGTACCTCGCTCATGAGAACCTATCGGAGTGACCGCGTGAACTTGGACTGTATACCATCTCTCTGTGGAGAGGAATTATGTTGTAATCTAAACTAAGAATAAATGGTTGTCTTTTCTACCCGTGCGTAGATTTCCGTAAGGATCCTTTGCCGAAAATTGTGGCTTCTACAACGTACATAAGATTTTTTTTTCAATACGCCGTTTATGGCATTTACACGGGAAACTTCTACTTTTATTAATTTGTTTCACGTGCTTCTTGAATAGACATTGGCCGAACTTCAGAAAAAAAAAAGTATGGATTCCCCCCCCTACAACAAAAAATACTTTGCGAGATATACGTAGATAAAATCGCCACTTACCACCCTTTAAGTAGTGACGTCAATACGTATTTCAGAGAAATCAGCGAGATGATAAGACTCTGTCAAGTGTTTCTATGCGTTATCAGACGTAAGCCTTTCAAACCAACCTTTTGAGTGGCACTCCCAGTAGCCGTAAACATGTCTTGTGGATCCTTCTAGAACATACTTCTGCGAATACTTTCTTTGAAAGGTAATGATTTGATTTCGGAGAATCGCCCTATAAAGCTACAAGCGCGAGCTAGCCCGCGCTTCCTGGCTTTGAGA
>JAZHYW010052867.1:0-19828 GCA_037355805.1 Ixodes ricinus
CGTCTACTTTGTTTTCGTTTGTTGTGCGCTGTGTCGATTTTACCCAAAGCAAAAACGAGCGATTTATAGTTCCTTCAAATCTTGCACGGTAACAGTGTTCTTTTTTGCCTTGTTTCCACGGGTAACTATACCCCCGCCTTAAATTCCCTGACATTCCGTCTTTCCCACAAGAAAACAGAATTTACGCATTCCCTGGTGAAAAAAAAAAAAGAACGTGCCGGTTAACTGTGAATAAAAAAAAAACACTCGTGGGATTTCGGGTCATCTTAGTATAGCTTTCTTACAACGAATACTTACGGTTTAAAAATCGTGGCTCCGTCATATCATCCCGTCTAGAACTAATAAGGCATTCATACCATTTGTATACACCGAACAAAATACATGGATTTACAAAAGTTGCCTCCGACTGCTTTGACCGCTGTTTCACTGCAATTGGAGACGTCAAGAAACAGTTTTGCAAAAATGCTGTTGTCAATCCAGTCTCCGTGCCCACGTTACTCGGTCCCTTGGAAGGCTACCAACACCAGCAATAAAGACACGTTATCACGGCGAAGGGACCCTTCACAATAGGAGCCTCGCGGCATTCTATTTTGTTTCGTCTTTTGTTTTGTTTGCGTGTGTGTGTGCGGCGTATGTTTCTCGACTGCGAAGGGTAATGCTATCTCTGTTTTATTGAAGGGTAAACGCTACGTTATAAAACTGTTTTCTGTTTCTATAAGAAGAGACGAGCAACAAGGATCTAAAGAGTAAATCTATAGAGAAGACAAAGCTATGTGCTACACTGCGCATTGAATATCTGGAAGAAGGTGTTGAAGGTACGACAGCGGGAGGAGCACGAGTTTGTGATGGCGCGAACGATCTTAAAAACGACCACATTACTGGATGGGGAACCGGAGTAGTTTATGAACAAAAATATACTCCTGAAGCCAGCGCCCTGTTTACAAAACGAAAACGTTTAATGTTATATCAATCCCTGCCATAAACTTTAAAGAGATAGGGATGAGATTTCGTGGGTGTCTTGATTCGTTTGCGCTTTCTGTACAACGTACCACTCTTGTAAACAAAAATTATGATTATAAAATTCAGAGCATACGCGTGCTCATGCATTCTAAATTCCCAAAAAAGCCTTTTTTTATTTTATTTTGAACTGTATACTATATGAGAATCATAACAAGAAGCACACACGGATACGTTTCTCGTACGGACTCTCCTAACCCTTGAAAACAATAAACGCGTTCCCGTTAGCTGCTGTCTGTCACCAAACTTGAGGCGAAGCATACGGTCTAAATCGAGTGAAGGTTACAACGATCTCCTTGAACCTTATCAACCGCGCATAGCCTCCCTCAGTGTCCACGTGATGCGCGTCATATCGCAATCGTGGGCACGCACGTTCTTCTAGATTGCACTTTATTGATTCTATGTCTGGCAGCCAAGGGGGACGGGACGCTCAGTTTATTTCTTGGAGCGGAAAAATGAACGCCATGACGGTTGTGGTCGCGGCGTTCCTCGCGCTGGTTGGACTTTTTGTATGGTAAGTCGCTCATGCATGGTTCTTTTGAAACCCTACGTCGAAGTCAAACTCCTTGCTGATAAACTTGGGTAAACTGCCACTGACAACTCCAGGTCCTGTCTAAGGTCACGCTCTAGCTCGCGATTCTCACAGTGAGAATATAAACTGTCTTTTCAAATTTGTCTTATGCTCGAATATGGCTGATTACAGACTAGTCTGAAATACATAAAATAATTTATATTTTTAATGCACCCCCTGAGACGGATCTAGAGACAACCGAATCCGCAAAGTACTACAAAAAGACGATGCCAAGTAATAAATTATTATCAATCCTGTGTCTTCAGCCTTCATAGCATCAGCTCAGAGTCTGTCACGAGAAATGGTGGCAACGTTATTGGCAAACACATCGCCATGCTGCAACAAGTTCAAATGAAGTCTGTCACGATAAAATTCGACTGAAAATAAAAATATTCACAGCAATAAATATTCTTATGTGGGGAGACTGTATGTTTACTTTTAGGCGTGCCCAGTTAGTCCTTGTGACGCTGACAGCCTCATGACGAGATAAACTTAAATGATCCTAAACGAATATTCGAAGCATGACATACACCTAGAGTGCAAATATGCATGCGGATTTACGGTCCCGTGAACATTAATCTTGTAGCAAAAAAGTGCCGTAAAAAGGTTCCGATAACGCAAATTTGAAGCGTTCAATTATGACTTTGTTTTACGTCACTGTCTAGAAAAGAAAGCAAACACTAGCTGTATGGCCACGGATTTGAAAGTATCTTCCTTTTTCAGGAAGCTGCGACAAATATTTACTTTCTGGAGTGACAAAGGCGTCCCATATCTAACACTGTGGCAGTACTTGCGCGTCGTCTACGACATGTACACAAAGGTAACAACCCTCGAGCGCACCGCTTTATTTCACGACAAAATTATTATCGTTACTATATACTGTTACTGTTGTCTATAAATGTTTGCTTGGCTGTTTCTATGGGGGTTCAAGATTCGTTTCACACGAGATTTGTTCAGCCCCTCCATGAGGTCATACGTAAAAACTACGAACGCTATGGACGCCTTTATGGGTAAGTCGTAACATTGCTATACGTCCCGAATTGCAAGATGCACGTGTTCCTTTGCGAAAGATTCTTTGTATCATTAGTCATATACAAAAGCTTACGAGGTGTCTCAAGAGCTAGTTTCCTTTTAAACTTTAGTTTGA
This sequence comes from Ixodes ricinus, assembly GCA_037355805.1. NCBI lineage: Eukaryota > Metazoa > Arthropoda > Arachnida > Ixodida > Ixodidae > Ixodes > Ixodes ricinus. The sequence continues at coordinate 2,736 of JAZHYW010052867.1, forward strand.
TCAGGTTTCTTTCAAGACGGCCGGTCGTGGCTTTTGGGCGAAATTATGATGGCTGCACCGCAGTATTTCTCGTGATCTTGGTGGAACAACACGAACACAATTTTCAAACATGAAAATTGTTCATAATTCCCAAAGCCTTGCCAAAGTCAATACCTGCAGGCATACCACACGCAAATCGTGAAAAGTTTCAAGGAAAACAAATGGCTCCAGAAACCACTCTTGTTGGTTGTTGGAATTGTGGTAGCATTCGTCATGTTTACTTCCTTTTGGCGCATAAATCACGTGACGTCCTTTTTCCCGCTAGCTTTAGCGGAGAACCTAAATTTTTCTGCAGGTCTTGTGACGTCAAGTCACGTGACGTCAAGTCATGTGACATCAATTTTCCGGCCAAATTTAGCGGAGTAACTGAATTGGTGCATCGGTCACGTGACGTCAAATTGTCCGCTAAATTTAGTGGGAAACTGAATTGGTGCATAGGTGATGTATCGTCAATTTTCCCGCTAAATTTAGGGGAAACTGTATTTGTCTTTAGGTCCCGTGACAACAGGGCACGTGACTTTTTTTTCCGCTAAATTTTGCGGGGAAACTGAATTGGGGCATAAATAAGGTGACATTAATTTTCCCGCCAAATTTAGCGGGGAAGCTGAATTGGTGCATAGGTCACGGGACGTGAGTTTTTCTGCTAAATTTAGTGGGAAACTAACTGCGCATTAGGAGGCCAAAAAGGACCACAAAATCGGGAGGGGGGGGTAGCTAAGGAATGCTGTCGCATTAAGACTATTGTTTGAAACAATTGATTAAGAACAAATCATTAGAATGACCGCAGGCCAGGTGAAGATAAAAACGGGCTGGAAATAATATGGAGCTAAACTAATTAGATAATAACGTGACTGGAAGGCAAGATTAAAAAATAAAGTATGACGATTCTCGAAAGGGACGTATATTTTTAGTACAGCCAATATTTCGTGCAATCTTTCTCAGCTTATATACTTCGTCAGTATAATGACAGATCAGTTGGAATGTCAAAGACAGTCGGGCAATAATAAGCGCCCATGAATCGTGATTTTGTACTTTGTTTTTAGCATTAATTTTTTTCATCTTCCTTCAAAAGTAAGCTTTCCTACTGAAGTTCCCTTCTTTCTAAAAGGTAATTAAATTGTCAGAGAATATGAGCTTTCAACTGTATTGAACATCGCATGTTTATAAAAACTGAGATATCTGAGATAAAACTGAGATTAGAGACAAAACCGTCAGTTTTGTCTTCAATCATTATTATTTATTGCACTCTTCAATTGCTACTCGATCCGCTTTCGCGCATGTTATAAGTTCCGCATTCATCCTTGACAGGAGTATCACATAATACGAATCAACAAATATGCGTTCTTTCCAAGAAATAGAAGCGTTCAAGCAGCTTTAAATAGTCACCTGCCCCAGTGCGAATCGAGAAGAAAAAACACGTAAGAAATTTACAAATATTTACCGTATCCCGAGAATTGCAGATCGTATCAAGGCATTGTGCCCACCTTGGTTGTCGGAGACCCCGATATTCTCGCAGACGTTTTTGTGAAAAACTTCAAGTCGTTTTCCGACAGGACGGTAAGTTTCCATGTGTTCATTGACCTTTTTTTATGCTTCGAGCGTTTGCTTTTTGACTTTCCAAAACATTGGCCGCCAAAATTAACGGCACACGGGTTACTTTCTTGGTCAGTCATGCGATGCCGCTAGCGTAGACCCTGGCCGTTTTGCGCATCACCTCGCGATGTTCATAAATAAGGCATATAATGCAATTACTCCTTTACATTTATTTATCAGGAAAACAAATTATAATGGCAACAATCATTGTGTCAGCATAGTGTGGGACATATGTAAATTAGAAGCTTGGGAGTGATTAATATATTAATCACTCCCAAGCTTCATGCATTCGACCAATCGTCTATATATAGACGATTGGTCGAATGCATTTCAGCTCGATGTGATAGAGAGCCGTCGTTTTTTGTTTTATTTGTTGTCTTCATTCGACTCTGTGTTTTTTTTCTATATGGCATATGCGGACCTCTATAATACTTCAAGTTCTTTTATTTTCGTTAACCTACATAACATGAATGTTAATCACGCTGGGTACTCTTACCTCACTATAGCCCTGTCGTATAAGGAATTCAGTCACAAACGCTGTTTAATTTGTATTGCTCATGTGCTCATGTGCGCAGTTTAAGCTGCGCGGATGAGCACGGGAAGTTTGCAAAGAACGGTAAGGTCACTTTTGTAAACAATCAGGGTTCTTAGTGAATGAATAGCAGATGGCATAATATTTTAGATATTTAGAGATAACTATAATTAACTGATATTAATTACGTGTCTCCAGGAGGCACAAATGATTGGAACTGATATCTGGAAGAAATCGATCCTCAACCTTTCTGGAGAAGAATGGAAACACGCCAGGGGTATTCTTTCCCCCGCATTCACAGCAAATCAACTCAGGAAGGTAAGTATACTATAATTCGCATGGTATAGAACTGTCAGAAATTACAGTGCTTTACCGCATAAATTAAGCGTAAAACGTTAGCACTTCACTTCTCCTTTCAATGGTGTATTTTCGGCTGTCGATATTACCCCGACAAAGCTTCGAAGCTGTATTCTGCCTGCACATGTCGGGGTCGTGTTCAATAGGTATTGAATTATGCTTTGAATAATTTCACCTGCTAAATACAACCATAAGACCGTGGATTTGAGAAAGAAATTGAGAGATCTAGCTTGAGACTGCGACTTTAGAAAAATAATGTGACTGAGTAAGGGAATGAAGTACTAGGGATACCGTGGACTTGATAATAGACCGATATCACCAAGCGCTCTGCGCCGTGCGTGACGCCGCCATGAACTTTAGTTCGCAGGAGGCCAACGGCAGTGCACGAGAGGGCTCGTGCTGTCTCGTGCTCCACACGCGTAGAGCTCCAGCGAGTTTTTCGCACGCGCAGGAAGACTAAAGTTCCCTAGATGCATTGCGCAGCGGTGGCGTAGTCCACCTGGCTGGTGAGATCGGTCTATTGGTTACAACTATGTCGAACATTCAATTAACAAAAAAATGTTTTATCAGTCAATTTACTAGTGCTTCACTCACTTTTTCAGGCCGTTGTGAAAATTCACAAGGTATCAGACAGAATGACGACCCGTCTGGCTGAATATGCGAAGAATAAAAAACCAGTTGCCATAAACGAGTGAGTAAAGACACTTTGGTGCTAACAATTACATAAACATTTTTACGTCCCCTTAAATTTGTCGTATATATTATTATCCAAAACAACGTATGGCATAGATGGGTAGAGCCAAATATATCAGTTTATTTTCTCACAAATGTCGTTTGTATAGAAAATGTGTGATCGAGGGTCCCAAATCTTTCAAATAAAACTATTTAAGAGACTTCTTGATTGCGAAGGTTACTAAACAATAAAAAAGTTAATTGCAGAAGCTGGGAACTAATTTTTTTTAAAACGCACAAGGAATGTTACAAATACAAATAAAAATAACACACTAGTTTCTGTTTGTAATCAAGTTAATTAATAATTAGTAATAGTTAGTAACTCATTCAATCCTAAATCATGAAACCAGAACCATAAAATAGACAACAGAAGGCCTACGCTAGTCTAGTGTTTTGTTAAAGTTAAGAAATAAACATATAAGTAACTTATACACTGTATAACAGAAAGCACGGTCAGGATAACAGCCTAGGAATGAAAAAACCCCGCATGATTTTTCAGACATTGGAAGAAGTAATGATTTCCGGGATTCATAAAAATGAACACAAAAATCATGCTGGGTATAGAAACGAATGAAAGAATATCTCTAGTTGAGTCAAAGTGTCGTATTCTGTTGACAAAAAATCAGCAAATATATGTTTTTTTCATGTTTGTATCGCATGCCTTTTGGTACAGTTAAAAATGGTCTTGTATTTTATATATAATATAGCCAACCAAGTGATGTAAAAGAAAAGGTACTTCCCCATTACTTAAGATTTCTTGTTTTAATGAAAATGTCATCAAGATAGGAACATGTGAATCTAATAAAATAACATGACGTATTGCCAAAAATCCGCATTGCCATTCTTGCCTTTCAATTAAGTAAACTTAAAAAAATTATTATTCACTCACGAGTTTCACTACTTCGAATATATTTTATGGAAACTGTACAAAACCTCACATATTACTCAAGTAGCTAAAAAAACATAAAAATTGTAATTTCTTCACATGAACATACGTTACTGCACCACAGTGACTACATTAGTGGCATACAAAAATCTAATTCGTCTCATCTAGGAGTATGCAGACATAGTATAGGATCCATATGGTTCCAAACATATACGAGTATTAACGAGAAAAGGTCGAAAACAAGGCTCTGTCATTTTTTTATAGCCGATACTAAATGCCTCCTATAACAGAGCATTATCGGTTATCTAGTCTGCCGCACATAGCCACGAGCAGGATAATCAAGACTAAAGTTGTTCCACCAAGTTAACCCGCGGCAGGAGCAAAACTTCTATAAGCGCCTAGGTGTGTCGCACCTGACACTAACCGACCAACTAGAAACGAACACAATAAAGCAATGTGCGAGTATTTCTGCCACAAGTATGTTTTGAAGCACAACTAATTCCGACGCACTGTTCAGGGTTGGAACAAACTTCCCGAATAGCTTGTACACATCGACTCCCTCGCCACGTTTGCTTCCTGCGTATACAGTGACCCTTCACCGAGGACATCCGTTAAAAGAAGTTGAATCCGTACCACGATTAACCCGACATATTGTTTTAATGTTGTCTTACTAAACATCCCTCAAAGGTAATTTCTTCGTCTTCGCCTTGTTCATACTGCGAGTGTGCGGTCCCAGTTCGATTTACCGGTAATTCTGCGTGGTAGCGTGATTTTGGTCGCTCCATGCCGTGGTTGCAGTTGTCCTGGCCTCTGTACTTGGGCCGGCGAGTCAAGTGGTAAATAAGACGAAGTAAATATGCTCACAGCCTCAACACACCATATAGAACTAATAGAGCAAACAACGAACTGACCCATTGCTTACGCTCTTTCTTGTGTTGTACACGAATCCTTCAGGGTATTCGGAGATTGGGCCGTGGACACGATGGCTGCCTTGGTGTACAGTATCGACCTGGACAGTCGCAACGAGCCGAGCCATCCAATGATGATGTGTTTCGAGAAGCTGTTCTCTAGGATCAAGAGTTGGCAGATGATGATGATGTGTGCGTTTCATCTTTCAGCCTGTACTTTTTTTTTTTTTTTGCAGAAAATCTATAAAAACTGGCGTGATATAGCCATCAACAAATGAAGAAGCGCGGGGCGTGGTTTGTTGTTTTCATGCTTCGCGTTTGGTTTTTCGACGTCCGTATTTGGCTAATGCAGCAACCTGATTGTCTGCAGAGCGATAATGAGATGCGCGTGACTCGCCATGCCCCGAGTTTCTGAAGCAGTGAGTGACTAACAGAGCGCAAGTTTGTCCGCTTCTTGAGGCAGGGATTGCGGTGACGTCAGAACGATGCCGAGCTCCGATTGGCTCCGCTTAGATGGGTAGTGGGTAGACCTCGATGCTATTTAGCTGCCTTGAGGTCTTACCCACTATCTTTACAGTCGGAGCCAATCAGAGCTCGGCGGCGTTCTGAAGTCACCGCAACCCCTGCAAGAGAAGCAGACAAACTTGCACTCCTCAAAGTGTGGTTTCTTGCGTAGTACACGCCCTATTTATTAACAGCGCCTGCGCGTCCACTTCCCAGCGAACCACCCGAAACACCAGTCCTCGCGGATGTAGGGAACAGCTCAGCAACTTAATGGGGAAAAGATAACAACCTTCATGCGAAAACACTATCTGCACAGATCATATTTTTGCGGAAAGTCGTTTTAATAACTTCGTTATTATGTTGTTGTTGTCTTTTTACGTAAAGCGCGATTATTGGTTGCATATGCGCTTTGCAGAAAAGTAGACACACTGCACTCGTTCCTAGACAATATGTCTATTACTCGAATAAATATGGCAATTATGAAGCTAGAGTAAATAAAGCTGGTGAAACCAAGCTTGGAAAGAAGGCTGTCAGAATAAACACCATGCCGGTGATCATGTTTTATTCTAATTTTTCTAGAAAATTACGATAGATTTGTAATAGAAGATTCGCATCAATGTTTACGGTGTTGTTGAAAAAAATTAATTCTAGGTGGAGTCTTCCTTGTTTCAGCGTGAACTCGGCTCTGAACCTACGTTACGGTCTATTGACGGACACGAACTTGAGTAACAATTATTACGATTTAGCAGATCCAATCAACTGAGGCAATTTTAAGCAAAATTAATATGCCATTATTCATAAATGACCTAACCCGCTTCCTTTCTTAAAACTGCAGGCACAAAATGTAGCCATGGAGTGGCCCAAACAAAGCATGGGAGTATGACGTTGATGGGAGTAACTTGAAAGTAACCGTCATGTGAAGCCTGAGTGACAGACGACATTTAAGTGCACGAGTGTTCGTGCGCGAATAAGTTGCGTCACTTAGCGAAACTTGCTAGTGTGCCTGAGACGCTGTAAGCTTCTCGGGTGAATCCTAATTGACATAACAGAAGACAATAAATTGAGAGGGACGTAAATTGCCAATACACCGAAAGGCAGCAAGCCCAAGTGAATCGATCTGAGCGTTCATTCCTTCGTGTATTAGTGCGATTTTATGCCTACACCAACCAGAGCAAAGTTACGTTAGAGCTTTAAAGGGATGGTGAACCGAAATTTGGATTTCAGAAAACAATGCAGGAGCTGTAGGCGGGACGCTACAATCCCTACAGCACTACTCATAAGGCGATATCTCGAATGGACGGCCGTATTTTGAGAAAAAGAGGTCGAGATTGAACGAGGCCGACGAGGCGCGTGACGTCAAGATATCTCGTTTCCTCCTCTCTTCGCTTCGCTCCCTCAAGGCGGCGAGGCGGAGAAGACGCGAGGCCGTTCCCTCTCCTTCTCGGAGAAACAAGACGTCAACATATCTGTCAAATGCGCCTCCTTTTTTTGAAAAATACGGTCATCCGTTCGAGATATCGCTGTATGAGTGATGTTTTGCCGCCGTGTTTTGTGGAATCCAGATTTCGGTTCAGCATCCCTTTAACGCGGTGACATACGCTAATATATATAGTTTTCTAAATGAAATCATCGATTCACAAACCACCCAAGGATTTAGGGCAAGAAAAAAAAAGAGAAAAAAGTACGACATCATTTTTCCTCCACTTAAGGAGCAAGTGTAAGTCCTGTGACACTGTTCTGTTACCACCCTGGTTATCATTTTTTTTCTCGGATGAACAGTAAAAAAGACTTCTCACGAGGACACACAAGAGTTTTTAAACCTTAATTTCGTAACTAATTCGGCGTGACTACGATCGCTTCTTAGATTATGCCCAAATGCGAGATTTCATACGATGGTTAAAAATATAAACCACCTACATGTTTGCGGACAAGAGCGCGTCGCCCACAACAGACATGAACAAAATTGTTGCAATAGGTGTTGTCGCCTAATGCAAAAAAATATAATATTATTTAACCATGTTGAATAAACCTGAGACTGGGGCAGAAATGAACACATGAGTCGAAGGAACAGAAAAAGGGCAGGACGACGTCTCAATTTTGAGACGTCGTCCTGTCCTTTTCTGTTCCTTCAACTTATGTGTTTATTTCTATCCCAGTCTCAGGTTTATTCAACATGGTTAGCATTCACCATCTCGCCTGCACCCTTACTACATTATCTCTAATCTTATTTGTTCCTTTACAGTCACTATGCCAAGAATCTACAAACTTTGTCAGCCACAGTTCTTGACAAAAGAAAATACTGAGCCGCTCAAACATTTTGTGTCCCACATCATACAGGAAAGGCAGAAGAAAGATAACGTATGTACATTTGTGTCACTGTTATTTGATTCTTTGATTTATAGTAACTCAAACGACGGCAGCGCAATGGGGCAAAATAGTAACAGAATTCTCGGATTGTCTGAGATTTTGCGATCCTACCTTAACTAGAAAGAATCATACCTAACTATTTCTATTTTTTGCACAGGCTTGTGCTGAACTTATGGACGCATTTCGCCTGCGAATTTCAATACCTAGTGATACACCAACGACGGTCACGTTACGAGTGTAAAGTAATAAATAGCGAAACATTCACCTAAATCCGCTCACAAACTGTCGAAATATTCGCCTTAGCTGACATATTCCGATTAGAGATGTGTTGCCTGTCGTCAAAATACGTCATAGCTATTATAATTCAGGCAACTAAATCCTGTTCCACGTTATTCTTTGGTAAATCGAAACACTGAGGAAATGAAATCTGTGAGTCAGGTGAACGTAAAAAAGGCGCGACATATGCTCTTCATGTCTCCTCGGACAAGCAGTTTTCGGTGTTTTTTTTTTTTTTCCAGGGTTTCGGCATGGCGGATTCTAGACAGCTGAAACTCGCCATCAAATAGTAGAGAGGGAAAGCATTTATTTTCTCGCGTCTAACAGCGGCGATGGCATATTTGGACGACGGGCAACAAATCATTACTTAAAAATGCCAGATATCGAGTGTTTCAAACGCTAGTTTGTTTTGGCCAATAAGATGCCTAATTATCACTTTTTATGCGCGCACCAATGTCCGCCGCAATTGACAACCCTATCTCGAAGCTACTTTTTATTTCAAACGTCCATTTTTCTCATTTGTTGGTGAAACAACCTTCTAATACATTCGTACATTTCAAGACTTTGTTAATTTTTTGCCCCGTATTATTTAATTCTGATTGGATTTAACAATTTTTAACTGCATCTCTTTCAAAAGCGCGCGTTTAACCATGCAGGGTCCCCAAGTGCACTGTATCAATTAAGAAATTATGTTCGGAGATAACCACATGGTTAGACCAAAGGGCTAAATGAACTACATTCGTACGGCTACGTAAGACAAAGATGAGACCCATGATGATTCTGCAATTTTTTATGGCATAATTCCTCTGTATAGAAAAATGGGTTCGTTTAAGTTGGTCATGTGGTCTTAGCAATAGGTGTTGTCGCCTAATGCAAAACTCATGCAAAACTCATGCGTCTGGTTTTTGTGAGCAAAGTAGACAATGATCGGCGACGATTGATGAAGCATGGTATTTAAGGAGCAGCGTATAATTATCATAACGCTTTGCCTTCGTTTGGGCGAATCTCACAGAAGCCTACAACATGTTAAAACGAGTGTCTGTTAACCTTTTGCACACACGAACGGGAAATGTAATGTTAAGGCGCTGTTCTATAAACGCCAGTTTTCATAAATCGCCGCCGAGCACCATGTACTGTACCTCGCTCATGAGAACCTATCGGAGTGACCGCGTGAACTTGGACTGTATACCATCTCTCTGTGGAGAGGAATTATGTTGTAATCTAAACTAAGAATAAATGGTTGTCTTTTCTACCCGTGCGTAGATTTCCGTAAGGATCCTTTGCCGAAAATTGTGGCTTCTACAACGTACATAAGATTTTTTTTTTCAATACGCCGTTTATGGCATTTACACGGGAAACTTCTACTTTTATTAATTTGTTTCACGTGCTTCTTGAATAGACATTGGCCGAACTTCAGAAAAAAAAAAGTATGGATTCCCCCCCCTCCAAAAAAAAATACTTTGCGAGATATACGTAGATAAAATCGCCACTTACCACCCTTTAAGTAGTGACGTCAATACGTATTTCAGAGAAATCAGCGAGATGATAAGACTCTGTCAAGTGTTTCTGTGCGTTATCAGACGTAAGCCTTTCAAACCAACCTTTTGAGTGGCACTTCCAGTAGCCGTAAACATGTCTTGTGGATCCTTCTAGAACATACTTCTGCGAATACTTTCTTTTGAAAGGTAATGATTTGATTTCGGAGAATCGCCCTATAAAGCTACAAGCGCGAGCTAGCCCGCGCTTCCTGGCTTTGAGACGTGCATTTCCAGCGCGCGTGCTCGTACTGTGGATGAACGCTTCAAAGCAGCGACCTCGAGCTCTCGTGCTTGTAGCATTGGCTGCATTCTCAGCTTAATGGTGAATGGAGTATATAGACTTTGCGCCTTTTGTTTTGCGGAATAACCGCTTTGCCTGCTTTCGGTGGCAGCGCTGCCACAAACGGTTTGATACCCCATTCACACGACCAGCATAACGGTACCTTTAACATAGGTCCCTTTGCAATCGGCGAATCAGCCCGCGCTGATGGATCGCGAGCACTATGCCACGCGCGGAGGATCGCGAACTGATTCGCCGCTGGCCATAAAGGTCCCTTAGGTAAAGGGACTTTTATGCTCGTGTGAATAGGGTATAAGAGCTATAAAAAAATGTGTGCCGTAAACCGACTGATTTTATCTGTTATAGATTCTTCATAACAATGTTTCTTGACTTTTTTTGTTTTTTAGTGGTATTATTGGAGATATTTTGCTTAATCTTCAGTCAGTCAGTCATAATAGATTTTTCTGGTTCCAAATTATTCAGAAAGATGACGACATTATGCAGTTATTTATCGATGCCGGATTTGAAAAGGGCCCTGGCGACAAGAATGTACATGCAAACGATGACTACTCTCACGGAAAGCGTAAGTATGAAACAAGAAGGCTACCTTCAACGTGTGTCAGAGTAATACAAGCAAAATGTTGCATCACACTTTGCGTGGACTGCTCATCGGGCTTATCTTCCGCAGCCGCAGTTATCGCGCTTTTCCTATCAATGGAAATTTCCACAAAAGTATTTTCCCTTATATTTTCAGTAAACGTGGTGCATCATAATTATGTATATTGAATTTAGCAAAACAGTCGTTTTCTAGAAAGTTATTTTCTGCGTAAACGATGAAGCCAGGTTATAATAACGCAGTTTGTCTTGTTTAATGTTGAACTGCATAACGAATTGCAACAGCAAATTAGAACAACACACTCGTGGAGGAAACCAAATTAAAGCGGACAGCAGGGCTGCCTTTCTCCCAAATATTAATTACTGCATTGCCTATCATATTTAGAACAATGGTGCCATTTGACTCATTAGGGATGTCATGACTTGAATAAAAAAATATGATTTTGACCTGTCAGTGAATAGATAAATGACTAAGTTTATTAATGCAATCATCGTTATTCATATCACTGCGCCTGTTCGAAGTAATTTACTTGAGTATTTTTTCCACACGAAGCACATATCCAGCCCACTCTAGGTAGGGCCTGTGACTGATTCAACCATAGGCTATTACAAAAACGTAATCCACGATGACATTCAGACTGTCTCTATTGTAATGCCGGCTATCTGCATCATATTCCCTTCCACCCTTTTGACATTTCCAAATTCTTTCAGCCATGACGCTAGATGACATCACGGCCCAGGCAATGCTCTTTTTTGGTGCCGGTACGGACACAGTATCGTCCGCCATGACGTATTCGGCGTACCTCCTGGCCCTGAACCCAGAATGCCAGGAAAGGGTACTGAAAGAAGTCGATGATGCGGTTCAAAAGGTAGGAAAGACAGGAAATGTCTCAAATAGGCTGGTTCAAGGTTTCGTGATGAACTTAACCCCGCGACTTGCCTTCAAGCCGCAGTGCTGTTAAATCAGTACACATTGGACAGGCATTAACCAAACCGATTTGCTGCGTGGTATCTCGAAATTACCTGCGAAGCCTAATGTATTATCAACGAATAAGTGCAACAATAACTTAATATTTCCGAGATTATATTTTGTAGATGCAAAGAAGAACGCATACGTATTTGTAATGTCCAAAGTTGTAAAAGAAGACTAAACAAAACTGACTTCACACTTGCTCGCCCCTGGATCCTTGGCGTCGTAACTCGACGCGGTCGAAACTAAGACAGAGCTGGACTGTCGCCAGCGCAAGTGTTTTAGTAAGCGCTGCAAATGGTTTGAAGAAGCATTCACTTGAAATGTTTCTTATGGTTATGCTTTCACACAAATTGTGCAAGGCCTAGATCCACTAAAGGCAGAGGGCCCGGCAAAATCAATTGAGCCGCTGAAACTGCTAAGATAAGATTTCAAAAAGTTTGGAAATAAAGAATTGTGCAAAATCAACCTAGCCTATGTTTCATCCCACCATTAGTCCAGATCGTCTATGCGCGAGAAACTGACGGTCACTAACTTGTTAGCTTAAACCTTATTTCGCTCGAACTTTTAGGGCTTCCTGCTTTTTCTCATAGGGTAGTTCCGTCTGCCACCGTGATATAACGAATGAAAATGTGCATACTTTAAAAACATTACAAGTACAATTCACTGTTATATAGCAGAATAAAATTTAGTTCGATTATAAGCTTTAATATGATTACAAGTATTCATTTTACTCATGATTTCACAACCAGGAATTTTGGGTTTCTCCATTCCGATTTCCACGTGGACGTTCTAAGTTCATAGCAAGATATTTTACTCGAACTTCGAGTCTTGGTGTACCTTAAACCCACGTTCACCTACCCTCCGTTTAGGACGGAATAACGTACGATACGCTGCAGGCTATGACTTACCTCGAAGCTTCCATCAAGGAGGCCATGCGCATGTACACTGCTGATGCGTTGTGAGTATTTCTTTTCTCTTCTCGCAAACCACAATAACATCGCCATAACCTCGAAGACACAAAAGTAACATGAAGTGAGCCATTGCACAAGATATTTTCCGTACTCCTGAAAGCCCTCTCCGTCCATGACCAGCTACGAAAGGAATTGTGCAATAAATATCACGAACTTTTCTTTTCTTTTTAAGGTTTCGAGTTGGACTTGTCTTGTGGTTCAAATTCATTTTATTTATAGACAGACGCTCGTCTCTGACGCTACACGGCAGACCGCGGTGCCACTGTGTACGACAAGCGGTGCACGCATAGTGCATGTGAATAGTGCCCACACCTCATCAGGGAGGAAGTGCGCATGTTTGTATATAGAATGGCTATATGTTGCCCGGCGATCGTGATGGCTTTATGATAGCAAACGCCTGAAGCCAAGGCTCGCGGGCTTCCAAAACATGAAACTGCAAATTGAGGACGCTGCAAGCAAGGCAGAAGTAGTACAAGAGAAGATCTGTGCATGAGCACTTTCCAGTAGAGAGCTGGCGCGAGCATGAAAGCGCAAGTTTCACTCAATCATGTTAAACCAAACGAGGAAATGCAATTATAGGTTCAAAATACTGTCTATAACTCTCTCCGTGCGGCGGAGATTGTGGGGTGCAGGTGCAGCAAATGAAACGAGTGTAGTGGCAGTGTGATGTTTCTATCTCGGTCAGCGCAATTTGCCTGAAGCAGCTGTGGGCGCTTTTTACACAAAATGTGTATTGGTGGCGTGGGCGAACTACAGGGGGCGCTTCTCTAGCTATCATCATCATCGTTTGTGACGTCACGGGTAGGACAAACTGGGACAGAACGCGCAGACCTTGGATCCCTCGGCTCGTCAGCTCGCTTCATGCCCTGCTTGGGTAACGCGCGACAAAGCCTGTTTCACGCGTTGTGTTCATTTGGTGAAGTGATATTTGTAGTACGACATTTTACCTGAGTTTGAAACCGCACGTGGCACGCGTAGTCATGCCAACAAACATTTTTGGCGCTGAGGTGTCGAAGCGCTCGGATGGTGATGTGCTGTTTTCTACCCCAGTACGAAAAAGCTGGAAGATGAAAATAGAATTTTTTTTATTAATATGATTCGGACAAAATAAAACTAAGAGAGGCATGTCTCATTAAAATGAAAATAGAAAAGAGAAATTCAAGAACCTCTAGCGTGTGTAGTAACATAGCCTCCTCTATACTCACAAAGCCTGGCAGTTCGATGACGGAGCCATAGAGTGCCGAGTCCCAGATTTGGAGCGCGAGGATCTGGTAGCGCAGAGCATTTCTCGCGGAGTCTGGTATTCAGCGCACAGCTTTTGCAGCGGCGAGGACCCGAAACATGGTTTTCAAACCCGACGAGAAAAGAAGCGGTAGCCCGAGGAACGCGAGAAGCACGAGCGGAAATTCCATCGCTCGGGACAAGTGTGTTTCGGCGTCTCGCCGCAGCGGGGCGACCGTTACATGACTCTTGTCTGCCGCTCTACCTTTTCACTTTCGGCGGCCGCGTCACGTGACGATCTGCCAGGCTTTGTCAGTATAGAGGAGGCTGTGGTAGTAAACACTTCAGTGAAAGCGACTCCGTGTATACTGTTGGTTCCATAGGCGTAGACTACAGGAGTCATCGGGGCTCGTGCCCCCCCCCTCCCCCCCCCCCCCCGGGCCATGATCCTTACCGAGACGCTGTTTACGTGCCATATAACAAGCTTCCAGTAGTGGCATGTAAACAAAAGAACGCACACAGCGACGGACACATGGCGATATACATACGCTGTAAAATGTACCCCTAAAATAAACTACTGATAATCGCCGGAAAACTTCTCAGCCTGCCCTCCCCCCCCCCCCGGAAAATGGAAAGTCTACGCCGCTGGTTGGTTCCAAGTGTACCGCGAGTGCTGGTCTCTTATGGGTCATTCCATGTCAAACGTCCCAGACGTTGCGCTCGACCACCTTCGATTTCTAAAAATAATTCATGGCCTTTTGCCGCATTGTCCGTAGCCATGCCCTAAAATATTTTTGACAAAAAAACAATTTTTGATGGCATGAGCGCGGTTTTATCTTTAAAAAATAGCGTCAAACTAGGTACCACTCTATAATTTATGAAAAAATCAGCTTTTTTATGAAACACCCAACAATATTTTTTCTTAAATCTGCCCGGCTTTCGACCTGCAATGTGGTTGGGCTTGTGGAGTTTTGTTTAATTTAGATATTTTTTAAAACCACAACTTTTTTAATTATTTTAACATTTTTGTTATTTTATTAAAAAATATCTTATTGCTCCAGGGACTTAATAGAACCTTTTACCGGCTGCCCTACAGGTATATAATCTATAATAAAATGTTTAAACAGCTCAATTAAATGTCTCGCAGTAAAAAACAGAATCCTGAAGTTGCCAAAAAAGTGCGTTTTGACGCATAAACAGCCGTTTATTTCACCCTGAGGTGGTCCAAGTAAAAATACAAAATATAGTGGGTTTGGAAGAACAAGCGAGAAAACAATTTTTGAAGTTGAACTTCACAACCCGGCGTCGCTTCTTAACGCCTCTTCGCCGCACAGCACGCCACCGGCGACGATAGCTGACACGATTAGGTCCAAAGAAAGAAGGGAGTTTACTGCCGCTTCCCCTCGTCCGTCTTTTCAGCTGCAAGAGAAGAAACGGCGGCCATCGTGTTGATAATCGGAGGTGCCGCCAGTGCTGTAGCCATAGCAGGCCCGTTGTGCCCTTTGTATCCGAGGGCGGCTCCTCACGCTCCGAAACGCGATGCCTAATCGACAGGCGGCATCAGCTGACGTGAACTTTCATCGTCAGGCGACGTAAACGTCTCCATAAATATATTTTACTTCTCCATGAGAAGTATGATATATTTATGGAAAGGTGGCATATATTTTGCCTAAAAACCACGCAGTATTTGGATTGGTATGTAATAAGCATCATGAATATTGGCTTGAAGCAATTTAAAAAAATAAGGAATATGTAATAATTTTAGCATTTTTGATAGTTTTGTTCACAAACTATCTCGTTTCTGCAGGTGACTGTAAAAATTCTTATTGATAGCCCTGTTAGGTATACTGCACAAAAGAAAGGTTTTCAGGCCGTACAGCTAAATACCATGCAGAAAATACAACTAAATTATGTGCCAAAATTGCGTTTTGCCGTTTCAAGAGCCGTCCGTCAATTCTGCCTTGAGGCGGCCAAAGAAAGATCAAACATGAAGCTTTTTGCAGAAGAGTTTATTGCCTTTTTTCTTGAAAGTTTAAATAGAAATAATTTTGTTCTAAGAGGAAAAAACATTTTGAAGTTGAGCTCGTTGCGGCACAGCCTGGCGTCGTTCCTCACGCCTCTTCTCTGCCAGCACGCCAACGTCGAGCCTGGCAAAGCGTGCGACGGTGTCACGGTTTGCGCACGCAGGTAGGCAGCAGGACTTCAAGCTGTCGGGTACATCTTGGTGGGAAAAAGCTTTTCCCTCTTGCTTGCTAGAGAATTTTCCAATTCCGACTGTTTTGCACGCTGATGCGGTGTCCTCCTGTGGTCTTCCACTGTCTTAATATCAGCAGCACCTCCGATTATCAACACGATGCCCGCCGTTTTCCCTTGCAGCTGAAAAAGACGGACAAGGGGAAGCGGCAGTAAACTCCGTTCTTTCTTTGGACGTAATCGTGTCAGCTATCGTCGCCGGTGGCGTGCTGTGCGGCGAAGAGGCGTTAAGAAGCGACGCCGGGTTGTGGTGCGAGAGTTCAACTTCAAAAATTGTTTTCCTCGCTTTAAACAAAAATTACTTTGATTAAACTTTCAGAATCAAAAGACAATCGATTGTTCTTCCAAACCCACCATATTTTGTATTTTTACTTGGACCACCTCAGGGTGAAATAAACGGCTGTTTATGCGTCAAAACGCACTTTTTTGGCAACTTCAGGATTTTTGTTTTACTGCAAGATATTTAATTGAGCGGTTTAAACTTTTTTTATAGATTATATACCTGCAGGGCAGCCGGTAAAAAGTTATATTAAGTCCCTGGAGCAATTAGATATTTTATAATAAAATAACAAAAATGTTAAAATTTTCAAAACAAATTGTGTTTAAAAAATATTTAAATTAAACAAAACTGCACAAGCCCAACCACATTGCAAGTCGAAAGCCGTGCAGATTTAAGAAAAAATATTGTTGGGTGTTTCATAAAAAAGCTGATTTTTCATAAATTATAGAGTGATACCTAGTTTCACGCTATTTTTAAAAGTTAAAACCGCGCTCACGCCATCAAAAAAATTTTTTCGTCAAAAATATTTTAGGGCATGGCTACGGACAATGCGGCAAAAGGCCATGAATTTTTTTTAGAAATCGAAGGTGGTCGAGCGCAACGCCTGGGACGTTTGACATGGAATGATTACGAAATGATTCCTTTGGAATTTTGTAAACCAGTAAACAAGCATTTCCTAAAAATAACTGGCATGAAGAAGCGGTGGCCGACTTCCGGAGTCGTTTCACCTGAATCTCAACTTATTCACCCGGTCGACGCGAAACGTGC
>JAZHYW010052868.1:0-30687 GCA_037355805.1 Ixodes ricinus
AGCAGCAAGAGTTGTTCCGAAAGTCCAAGCAAGCCCTGCGAGAAGCAAAGATGCTCGCGCACAGGGCTGATCCCAACAGCCTATACGCCATGGAGCACGGTGCACCGCCGTACGGAACAGGCGCGGTGCTCTCACATCGGGTTGGAAGCCACGACAAGCCAGTAAGGATTCCGATCCCGCAGACTCGCCCAAGGCCGAGAACAACTTGGATTCTCAACTCGAGCGTAAAGCATTGTCGCCGGCCTGCCGGCGTGTCAAAGTGGATAGCTATCTGTTCGGGCGGCTCGTTTATTTTGGTGACGAGATTGAAAGCCCGCCAGCTGGACTGCTTCGCGAGAATCACCCCTACTCCAGTCATGGGCGCGGCTCGGATCCAGCGCTGGTGTTTACTGCTGGGAGCCTGCTGAACTAGAAGATCGAGTACGAGCCCGGTTCAAACAACCAGAACGCAGAGGCGCTCAGTCGAGTGCCAATCGAGACTTCCGAGGAAGCGACCGATGAGCTGCCAGCGTATGCTCTTTTGTCTCAAACAGTTCGACGACACACATATTTCGTCACAAGTGCTCTGTACAACTGACCGTGGCAGAGGTATGACGTTCCCGGTAGAACCGCGAAAGTCCTACACGCTCCTAGCTCTGGCCACGGCAGCAAAAAAGCATATGATCCACGTATGCAAGCGTATTCTTCGAGGAGGCGCGCTCGAGATGACAGTGGCTCAAGGTCTCATATAGTGGGGCCACCGAGTCGCCGTTCCTGAGGCTGCGCGAGACCAGGAGCCAGCAGCTTCTTCACAAGACACATCAAGATACCTCGGCGATGAATTCGGTCGCGGGTACGACCGTGTGGTGGCCTGGACTTGACAGGAGATCGAACATCCGGCTAGCGATTGTCACGCTTGCAGTGCTAGCAAGGCCGATGCCGCCGGCGGAGATTTCTGTTAGCTGGCCTGAGACTTACGAGAACTGGTGACTTGTTCATCTGGATTTCGCGGGTCCAGTAAATTGCACCATGATTTTAGTTGAGGTTGATCAGCACTCGAAGTTGATAGAGGCAATCGCCACGCAACACGCCACGACAGGATAGTCCACAAATCACGCACCACGCGAGATTTTCAGCCGATTGGCACACCCAGAAACAGATCGTGAGGGCCAATGGCACTCAGTTTACAGTCAGAAGCAGTTGCCAAGTTCCTGTCAAACAGCAATGTGAAGCACTTACGCACATCACCGTACCCCTCACAATTAAATGGCCTCGCGGAGAGAGTCCGTACGCTCCATCAAGGAGGGTCTCCATGAAACTCTAGTCAGGTAGTTTGTCTACGCGCCAAGCACAGCTGCTATTGAACTACCGTAGGACACCACTGGATGACACAAGATCACCTTCTGGCGGCTTCAGAGATACCAAATTCGTTCCCACCTGGATACATGTGCTGCGCGCCCGTTTGTTTTATTATCCACCAGGTCTCGCTGGAAAACTCTGCAAACAAGATCGGCCGGGGCGACTCCGCTTGGGCTTGCAACTTCCGTGCAGGAAGTCGCGAACAGTGCAAGGACAGTAAAAGAAACGAATGGTTCCTCGCACAGTCGCAGCTCGAAACGTCAGCAGGTAAACTGAGGCGGCACGTGGTTCAACTTCGTTCACGAGTAAGACAGTAGCTAGCACGGCTCACACAATGCCTGTGAGCACGACGTAGCCGGAGACAAGACGTCCATTCCAGTTCTCCGTCGGCCGCATTCACCCAATGGAAACCACCACCAGTCCATTGTAAGGAGGGAGAATGCTGCATCTCAGACAGTATTTTGGCCCGCTTCAGACAGGGCAATTTCTCCCGGCAACTTCATTTGGGATCTCAGAGAAAGCTAGAAACAACTCGTGCAGCAACACCAAATTGCTGCGAAAGTTGCCCTGTCTCAGCGGGGCCTTTGGCCTCGCCGTGTGTCATTCGCCATGAATCACACTACTGGACGTTGACGAAATAAAGGAGCATCGTGACCTGACGTGCGAAATGCTGCGACTGCACCAACAGCGCTCGCTCTTGAAGCTACTGCGCTCCAATGATATATTAAAATATTCTGTCAGTTCACATTTCTTTGCCCTGCATGCGCGAATTTAACGTGAGCCACCCCACAGCTTCATGGCTTATAATGTTCCTGGAACTTCCGTGCGGCACTATTGCAGTGCTGCATTACGCTTATGGGCTGGATTTCATACGACATGCGTTACGCTCGAGTGCGTAACAAAAAGGCGTTACCTGCGGGTCAGAGGCAACATAGTGCCAACATAGCGCATAGCAGGCAATGCATAAGCATGGCACAGATAGTCGGTCGTACCTGAAATATTTTTAATCCGCAATTAGCCCGGATTACCAAGCGCCGCAGCGGAAATCGAACCACGGGTCATGCGATTCTGCAACTTTTGCACGGCACCACTTGGAGGAGGCGAACAAGAGCGCATGCAGCTGGATCAAGTCGGTAACTCAAAGGGAGCCTGCGCTAGTTGGCGACTGTCGGGGCGTGCAGCTGGTTTCCGAATGACAAAGCGTAGCTCCCACGTGATCTCACGACGTTAAGGCTCTTGAATACATTTACTCTTGTCTGATAAACCTGGGGAGTACATGTGTCTGTAGTCCTTGAAACGTATCCGAAACCACCCAAAGCAATCCGCAACCAAGCATAACAAATCACTAACACTCGCATCAAAGTTTGCCCGACACATCCTGCGCAAATTGGGTTTATCACAATGAGCAAGGAAAGTTTCATTAAGTCCGTTCTTTATCGTCTAAAGGCGTAATTATTACACAGTCAATGTCATCATTGAAGGTTTGCAGATAATTTGAAGATATAGTTACTATTTTCAGCAGGGCAGAGAAAGCCCGCCTCAATCTTGTTATCAACCATCCGAAAAGGGCGATAAAAGCACCACGACTTGCAACATGAAGAACGCACAACTCCGCGTCGTGTTAAATCGTATTCAACGCGTCGATGTCAAAACTGGCTAAACTAGCGTATGTGCTTCCGCACAGAGCTACGAAATTAGAATAAAACCGTCCACGACACAAAAGCGACCGGCGTCTTTCCTTATCTAGGACCCGCCCCGATGAAAAAGATAATGGCGTTGCCAAGTTCTCACTTGGGTGTGTACGAGCGACATAGGCTCAGATTCCCCTCAGCACACAGCTCTACTCGTCATTTTATCTTAAGGGTCGTGGCCTTTGGTACGCAAAATCTCATAAAACGATAACGTGATGATAAAGAAATGTGTAGGTCGCCTTTGAGCCCAGGCCTCCATAGCCACTCGGCGCGCACACCATTACTTCGTCACCCCTTCCCGTACTCTCCGGTCCGGCAGTGCTTGATGCACATATGTTGGTTAATTTAGGTGGCCTTTCACCCACGATCAGTATTTAGTATAGTGACGTTAATACGATGTCCGTGCAATCAGATAGCAGTATTGATTCGTTATAATTTTTAAATTTGTAAAACTAAAGTTTTGATTTAACCGAAATTTGTACTCCCAACTTTGAGACACTCAGTAATTTTGGATCAAACGTTTGAGTGGTGCCAATATGGTGAAATCATCATACAGAAAAGAAATGTTGAGCAACAGCAGTCGTGATGTTGGAGATATCCTATTCGAATTTTAATAAATCTGGCTCAATACTTTCACTTGAATACTAACTTTTCCAAAAATAAAATGAATTAGGGTGGCGGTGCGGGTAGATGGTTCATACTTAGTAAAATCGACAGAGCGCACCAGAAAACGAAGACGAAGTAGAAGAGGTGTACTTGTGTACACCCGTCTACTTTGTTTTCGTTTGTTGTGCGCTGTGTCGATTTTACCAAAGTAAAAACGAGCGATTTATAGTTCCTTCAAATCTTGCACGGTAACAGTGTTCTTTTTTGCCTTGTTTCCACGGGTAACTATACCCCCGCCTTAAATTCCCTGACATTCCGTCTTTCCCACAAGAAAACAAAATTTACGCATTCCCTGGTGAAAAAAAAAAAAAAACGTGCCGGTTAACTGTGAATAAAAAAAAAACACTCGTGGGATTTCGGGTCATCTTAGTATAGCTTCTTACAACGAATACTTATGGTTTAAAAATCGTGGCTCCGTCATATCATCCCGTCTAGAACTAATAAGGCATTCATACCATTTGTATACACCGAACAAAATACATGGATTTACAAAAGTTGCCTCCGACTGCTTTGACCGCTGTTTCACTCCAATTGGAGACATCAAGAAACAGTTTCGCAAAAATGCTGTTGTCAATCCAGTCTCCGTGCCCACGTTACTGGTCCCTTGGAAGGCTACCAACACCAGCAATAAAGACACGTTATCACGGCGAAGGGACCCTTCACATTAGGAGCCTCGCGGCATTCTATTTTGTTTCGTCTTTTGTTTTGTTTGCTGTGTGTGTGTGCGGCGTATGTTCTTCGACTGCGAAGGGTAATGCTATCTCTGTTTTATTGAAGGGTAAACGCTACGTTATAAAACTGTTTTCTGTTTCTATAAGAAGAGACGAGCAACAAGGATCTAAAGAGTAAATCTATAGAGAAGACAAAGCTATGTGCTACACTGCGCATTGAATATCTGGAAAAAGGTGTTGAAGGTACGACAGCGGGAGGAGCACGAGTTTGTGATGGCGCGAACGATCTTAAAAACGACCACATTACTGGATGGGGAACCGGAGTAGTTTATGAACAAAAATATACTCCTGAAGCCAGCGCCCTGTTTACAAAACGAAAACGTTTAATGTTATATCAATCCCTGCCATAAACTTTAAAGAGATAGGGATGAGATTTCGTGGGTGTCTTGATTCGTTTGCGCTTTCTGTACAACGTACCACTCTTGTAAACAAAAATTATGATTATAAAATTCAGAGCATACGCGTGCTCATGCATTCTAAATTCCCAAAAAAGCCTTTTTTTATTTTATTTTGCACTGTATACTATATGAGAATCATAACAAGAAGCACACACGGATACGTTTCTCGTACGGACTTTCCTAACGCTTGAAAACAATAAACGCGTTCCCGTTAGCTGCTGTCGTCACCAAACGTCGAGGCGATGCATCCGGTCTAAATCGAGTGAAGGTTACAACGATGCTCCTTGAACCTTATCAACCGCGCATAGCCTCCACTCAGTGTCCACGTGATGCGCGTCATATCGCAATCGTGGGCACGCACGTTCTTCTAGATTGCACTTTATTGATTCAATGTCTGGCAGCCAAGGGGGACGGGACGCTCAGTTTATTTCTTGGAGCGGAAAAATGAACGCCATGACGGTTGTGGTCGCGGCGTTCCTCGCGCTGGTTGGAACTTTTGTATGGTAAGTCGCTCATGCATGGTTCTTTTGAAACCCTACGTCGAAGTCAAACTCCTTGCTGATAAACTTCGGTAAACTGCCACTGACAACTCCAGGTTCCTGTCTAAGGTCACGCTCTAGCTCGCGATTCTCACAGTGAGAAAATAAACTGCCTTTTCAAATTTGTCTTATGCTCGAATATGGCTGATTACAGACTAGTCTGAAATACATAAAATAATTTATATTTTTAATGCACCCCCTGAGACGGATCTAGAGACAACCGAATCCGCAAAGTACTACAAAAAGACGATGCCAAGTAATAAATTATTATCAATCCCTCAGCTGACAATTCGGCCTCGTTAGACTGCCACGACAAATGTGCACGAGGCACATGCCATTCACAGTTCAATGAAGTCTGTCACGATAATTCGACTGAAAATAAAAATATTCACAGCAATAAATATTCTTATGTGGGGAGACTGTATGTTTACTTTTAGGCGTGCCCAGTTAGTCCTTGCGACGCTGACAGCCTCATGACGAGATAAACTTAAATGATCCTAAACGAATATTCTAAGCATGAATACACCTAGAATGCTAAATATGCATGCGGATTTACGGTCCCGTGAATATTAATTCTTTGTAGCAAAAAAGTGCCGTAAAAAGGTTCCAAAACGCAAATTTGAAGCGTTCAATTATGACTTTGTTTTACGTCACTCTCTAGAAGAAAAGCAAACACTAGCTGTATGGCCACGGATTTGAAAGTATCTTCCTTTTTCAGGAAGCTGCGACAAATATTTACTTTCTGGAGTGACAAAGGCGTCCCATATCTAACACTGTGGCAGTACTTGCGCGTCGTCTACGACATGTACACAAAGGTAACAACCCTCGAGCGCACCGCTTTATTTCACGACAAAATTATTATCGTTACTATATACTGTTACTGTTGTCTATAAATGTTTGCTTGGCTGTTTCTATGGGGGTTCAAGATTCGTTTCACACGAGATTTGTTCAGCCCCTCCATGAGGTCATACGTAAAAACTACGAACGCTATGGACGCCTTTATGGGTAAGTCGTAACATTGCTATACGTCCCGAATTGCAAGATGCACGTGTTCCTTTGCGAAAGATTCTTTGTATCATTAGTCATATACAAAAGCTTACGAGGTGTCTCAAGAGCTAGTTTCCTTTTAAACTTTAGTTTGATCAGGTTTCTTTCAAGACGGCCGGTCGTGGCTTTTGGGCGAAATTATGATGGCTGCACCGCAGTATTTCTCGTGATCTTGGTGGAACAACACGAACACAATTTTCAAACATGAAAATTGTTCATAATTCCCAAAGCCTTGCCAAAGTCAATACCTGCAGGCATACCACACGCAAATCGTGAAAAGTTTCAAGGAAAACAAATGGCTCCAGAAACCACTCTTGTTGGTTGTTGGAATTGTAGTAGCATTCGTCATGTTTACTTCCTTTTTGGCGCATAAATCACGTGACGTCCTTTTTCCCGCTAGCTTTAGCGGAGAACCTAAATTTTTCTGCAGGTCTTGTGACGTCAAGTCACGTGACGTCAAGTCATGTGATCAATCATATTTTCCGGCCAAATTTAGCGGAGTAACTGAATTGGTGCATCGGTCACGTGACGTCAAATTGTCCGCTAAATTTAGTGGGGAAACTGAATTGGTGCATAGGTGATGTATCGTCAATTTTCCCGCTAAATTTAGGGGGAAACTGTATTTGTCTTTAGGTCCCGTGACAACAGGGCACGTGACTTTTTTTTTCCGCTAAATTTTGCGGGGAAACTGAATTGTGGGCATAAATAAGGTGACATTAATTTTCCCGCCAAATTTAGCGGGGAAGCTGAATTGGTGCATAGGTCACGGGACGTGAGTTTTTCGCTAAATTTAGTGGAAACTAACTGCGCATTAGGAGGCCAAAAAGGACCACAAAATCGGGAGGGGGGTAGCTAAGGAATGCTGTCGCATTAAGACTATTGTTTGAAACAATTGATTAAGAACAAATCATTAGAATGACCGCAGGCCAGGTGAAGATAAAAACGGGCTGGAAATAATATGGAGCTAAACTAATTAGATAATAACGTGACTGGAAGGCAAGATTAAAAAATAAAGTATGACGATTCTCGAAAGGGACGTATATTTTTAGTACAGCCAATATTTCGTGCAATCTTTCTCAGTTATATACTTCGTCAGTATAATGACAGATCAGTTGGAATGTCAAAGACAGTCGGGCAATGATAAGCGCCCATGAATCGTGATTTTGTACTTTGTTTTTAGCATTAATTTTTTTCACCTTCCTTCAAAAGTAAGCTTTCCTACTGAAGTTCCCTTTCTAAAAGGTAATTAAATTGTCAGAGAATATGAGCTTTCAACTGTATTGAACACGCATGTTTATAAAAACTGAGATATCTGAGATAATAACTGAGATTAGAGACAAAACCGTCAGTTTTGTCTTCAATCATTATTATTTATTGCACTCTTCAATTGCTACTCGATCCGCTTTCACGCATGTTATTAGTTCCGCATTCATCCTTGACAGGAGTATCACATAATACGAATCAACAAATATGCGTTCTTTCCAAGAAATAGAAGCGTTCAAGCAGCTTTAAATAGTCACCTGCCCCAGTGCGAATCGAGAAGAAAAAACACGTAAGAAATTTACAAATATTTACCGTATCCCGAGAATCGCAGATCGTATCAAGGCATTGTGCCCACCTTGGTTGTCGGAGACCCCGATATTCTCGCAGACGTTTTTGTGAAAAACTTCAAGTCGTTTTCCGACAGGACGGTAAGTTTCCATGTGTTCATTAACCTTTTTTTATGCTTCGAGCGTTTCTTTTTGACTTTCCAAAACATTGGCCGCCAAAATTAACGGCACACGGGTTACTTTCTTGGTCAGTCATGCGATGCCGCTAGCGTAGACCCTGGCCGTTTTGCGCATCACCTCGCGATGTTCATAAATAAGGCATATAATGCAATTATCCTTTACATTTATTTATCAGGAAAACAAATTATAATGGCAACAATCATTGTGTCAGCATAGTGTGGGACATATGTAAATTAGAAGCTTGGGAGTGATTAATATATTAATCACTCCCAAGCTTCATGCATTCGACCAATCGTCTATATATAGACGATTGGTCGAATGCATTTCAGCTCGATGTGATAGAGAGCCGTCGTTTTTTGTTTTATTTGTTTTCTTCATTCGACTCTGTTTTTTTTTTCTATATGGCATATGCGGGCCTCTATAATACTTCAAGTTCTTTTATTTTCGTTAACCTACATAACATGAATGTTAATCACGCTGGGTACTCTTACCTCACTATAGCCCTGTCGTATAAGGAATTCAGTCACAAACACTGTTTAATTTGTATTGCTCATGTGCTCATGTGCGCAGTTTAAGCTGCGCGGATGAGCACGGGAAGTTTGCAAAGAACGGTAAGGTCACTTTTGTAAACAATCAGGGTTCTGTGAGTAGGACATGGCATAATATTTTAGATATTTAGAGATAACTATAATTAACTGATATTAATTACGTGTCTCCAGGAGGCACAAATGATTGGAACTGATATCTGGAAGAAATCGATCCTCAACCTTTCTGGAGAAGAATGGAAACACGCCAGGGGTATTCTTTCCCCCGCATTCACAGCAAATCAACTCAGGAAGGTAAGTATACTATAATTCGCATGGTATAGAACTGTCAGAAATTACAGTGCTTTACCGCATAAATTAAGCGTAAAACGTTAGCACTTCACTTCTCCTTTCAATGGTGTATTTTCGGCTGTCGATATTACCCCGACAAAGCTTCGAAGCTGTATTCTGCCTGCACATGTCGGGGTCGTGTTCAATAGGTATTGAATTATGCTTTGAATAGTTTCACCTGCTAAATACAACCATAAGACCGTGGATTTGAGAAAGAAATTGAGAGATCTAGCTTGAGACTGCGACTTTAGAAAAATAATGTGACTGAGTAAGGGAATGAAGTACTAGGGATACCGTGGACTTGATAATAGACCGATATCACCAAGCGCTCTGCGCGATGCGTGACGCCGCCATGAACTTTAGTTCGCAGGAGGCCAACGGCAGTGCACGAGAGGGCTCGTGCTGTCTCGTGCTCCACACGCGTAGAGCTCCAGCGAGTTTTTCGCACGCGCAGGAAGACTAAAGTTCCCTAGATGCATTGCGCAGCGGTGGCGTAGTCCACCTGGCTGGTGAGATCGGTCTATTGGTTACAACTATGTCGAACATTCAATTAACAAAAAAAAGTTTTATCAGTCAATTTACTAGTGCTTCACTCACTTTTTCAGGCCGTTGTGAAAATTCACAAGGTATCAGACAGAATGACGACCCGTCTGGCTGAATATGCGAAGAATAAAAAACCAGTTGCCATAAACGAGTGAGTAAAGACACTTTGGTGCTAACAATTACATAAACATTTTTACGTCCCCTTAAATTTGTCGTATATATTATTATCCAAAACAACGTATGGCATAGATGGGTAGAGCCAAATATATCAGTTTATTTTCTCACAAATGTCGTTTGTATAGAAAATGTGTGATCGAGGGTCCTAAATCTTTCAAATAAAACTATTTAAGAGACTTCTTGATTGCGAAGGTTACTAAACAATAAAAAAGTTAATTGCAGAAGCTGGGAACTAATTTTTTTTAAAACGCACAAGGAATGTTACAAATACAAATAAAAATAACACACTAGTTTCTGTTTGTAATCAAGTTAATTAATAATTAGTAATAGTTAGTAACTCATTCAATCCTAAATCATGAAACCAGAACCATAAAATAGACAACAGAGGCCTACGCTAGTCTAGTGTTTTGTTAAAGTTAAGAAATAAACATATAAGTAACTTATACACTGTATAACAGAAAGCACGGTCAGGATAACAGCCTAGGAATGAAAAAACCCCGCATGATTTTTCAGACATTGGAAGAAGTAATGATTTCCGGGATTCATAAAAATGAACACAAAAATCATGCTGGGTATAGAAACGAATGAAACAATATCTCTAGTTGAGTCAAAGTGTCGTATTCTGTTGACAAAAAATCAGCAAATATATGTTTTTTTCATGTTTGTATCGCATGCCTTTTGGTACAGTTAAAAATGGTCTTGTATTTTATATATAATATAGCCAACCAAGTGATGTAAAAGAAAAGGTACTTCCCCATTACTTAAGATTTCTTGTTTTAATGAAAATGTCATCAAGATAGGAACATGTGAATCTAATAAAATAACATGACGTATTGCCAAAAATCCGCATTGCCATTCTTGCCTTTCAATTAAGTAAACTTTAAAAAAATTATTATTCACTCACGAGTTTCACTACTTCGAATATATTTTATGGAAACTGTACAAAACCTCACATATTACTCAAGTAGCTAAAAAAACATAAAAATTGTAATTTCTTCACATGAACATACGTTACTGCACCACAGTGACTACATTAGTGGCATACAAAAATCTAATTCGTCTCATCTAGGAGTATGCAGACATAGTATAGGATCCATATGGTTCCAAACATATACGAGTATTAACGAGAAAAGGTCGAAAACAAGGCTCTGTCATTTTTTTATAGCCGATACTAAATGCCTCCTATAACAGAGCATTATCGGTTATCTAGTCTGCCGCACATAGCCACGAGCAGGATAATCAAGACTAAAGTTGTTCCACCAAGTTAACCCGCGGCAGGAGCAAAACTTCTATAAGCGCCTAGGTGTGTCGCACCTGACACTAACCGACCAACTAGAAACGAACACAATAAAGCAATGTGCGAGTATTTCTGCCACAAGTATGTTTTGAAGCACAACTAATTCCGACGCACTGTTCAGGGTTGGAACAAACTTCCCGAATAGCTTGTACACATCGACTCCCTCGCCACGTTTGCTTCCTGCGTATACAGTGACCCTTCACCGAGGACATCCGTTAAAAGAAGTTGAATCCGTACCACGATTAACCCGACATATTGTTTTAATGTTGTCTTACCAAACATCCCTCAAAGGTAATTTTTTCGTCTTCGCCTTGTTCATACTGCGAGTGTGCGGTCCCAGTTCGATTTACCGGTAATTCTGCGTGGTAGCGTGATTTTGGTCGCTCCATGCCGTGGTTGCAGTTGTCCTGGCCTCTGTACTTGGGCCGGCGAGTCAAGTGGTAAATAAGACGAAGTAAATATGCTCACAGCCTCACACACACCATATAGAACTAATAGAGCAAACAACGAACTGACCCATTGCTTACGCTCTTTCTTGTGTTGTACACGAATCCTTCAGGGTATTCGGAGATTGGGCCGTGGACACGATGGCTGCCTTGGTGTACAGTATCGACCTGGACAGTCGCAACGAGCCGAGCCATCCAATGATGATGTGTTTCGAGAAGCTGTTCTCTAGGATCAAGAGTTGGCAGATGATGATGATGTGTGCGTTTCATCTTTCAGCCTGTACTTTTTTTTTTCTTTTTGCAGAAAATCTATAAAAACTGGCGTGATATAGCCATCAACAAATGAAGAAGCGCGGGGCGTGGTTTGTTGTTTTCATGCTTCGCGTTTGGTTTTTCGACGTCCGTATTTGGCTAATGCAGCAACCTGATTGTCTGCAGAGCGATAATGAGATGCGCGTGACTCGCCATGCCCCGAGTTTCTGAAGCAGTGAGTGACTAACAGAGCGCAAGTTTGTCCGCTTCTTGAGGCAGGGATTGCGGTGACGTCAGAACGATGCCGAGCTCCGATTGGCTCCGCTTAGATGGGTAGTGGGTAGACCTCGATGCTATTTAGCTGCCTTGAGGTCTTACCCACTATCTTTACAGTCGGAGCCAATCAGAGCTCGGCGGCGTTCTGAAGTCACCGCAACCCCTGCAAGAGAAGCAGACAAACTTGCACTCCTCAAAGTGTGGTTTCTTGCGTAGTACACGCCCTATTTATTAACAGCGCCTGCGCGTCCACTTCCCAGCGAACCACCCGAAACACCAGTCCTCGCGGATGTAGGGAACAGCTCAGCAACTTAATGGGGAAAAGATAACAACCTTCATGCGAAAACACTATCTGCACAGATCATATTTTTGCGGAAAGTCGTTTTAATAACTTCGTTATTATGTTGTTGTTGTCTTTTTACGTAAAGCGCGATTATTGGTTGCATATGCGCTTTGCAGAAAAGTAGACACACTGCACTCGTTCCTAGACAATATGTCTATTACTCGAATAAATATGGCAATTATGAAGCTAGAGTAAATAAAGCTGGTGAAACCAAGCTTGGAAAGAAGGCTGTCAGAATAAACACCATGCCGGTGATCATGTTTTATTCTAATTTTTTCTAGAAAATTACGATAGATTTGTAATAGAAGATTCGCATCAATGTTTACGGTGTTGTTGAAAAAATTAATTCTAGGTGGAGTCTTCCTTGTTTCAGCGTGAACTCGGCTCTGAACCTACGTTACGGTCTATTGACGGACACGAACTTGAGTAACAATTATTACGATTTAGCAGATCCAATCAACTGAGGCAATTTTAAGCAAAATTAATATGCCATTATTCATAAATGACCTAACCCGCTTCCTTTCTTAAAACTGCAGGCACAAAATGTAGCCATGGAGTGGCCCAAACAAAGCATGGGAGTATGACGTTGATGGGAGTAACTTGAAAGTAACCGTCATGTGAAGCCTGAGTGACAGACGACATTTAAGTGCACGAGTGTTCGTGCGCGAATAAGTTGCGTCACTTAGCGAAACTTGCTAGTGTGCCTGAGACGCTGTAAGCTTCTCGGGTGAATCCTAGTTGACATAACAGAAGACAATAAATTGAGAGGGACGTAAATTGCCAATACACCGAAAGGCAGCAAGCCCAAGTGAATCGATCTGAGCGTTCATTCCTTCGTGTATTAGTGCGATTTTATGCCTACACCAACCAGAGCAAAGTTACGTTAGAGCTTTAAAGGGATGGTGAACCGAAATTTGGATTTCAGAAAACAATGCAGGAGCTGTAGGCGGGACGCTACAATCCCTACAGCACTACTCATAAGGCGATATCTCGAATGGACGGCCGTATTTTTGAGAAAAAGAGGTCGAGATTGAACGAGGCCGACGAGGCGCGTGACGTCAAGATATCTCGTTTCCTCCTCTCTTCGCTTCGCCCCCTCAAGGCGGCGAGGCGGAGAAGACGCGAGGCCGTTCCCTCTCCTTCTCGGAGAAACAAGACGTCAACATATCTGTCAAATGCGCCTCCTTTTTTTGAAAAATACGGTCATCCGTTCGAGATATCGCTGTATGAGTGATGTTTTGCCGCCGTGTTTTGTGGAATCCAGATTTCGGTTCAGCATCCCTTTAACGCGGTGACATACGCTAATATATATAGTTTTCTAAATGAAATCATCGATTCACAAACCACCCAAGGATTTAGGGCAAGAAAAAAAAAGAGAAAAAAGTACGACATCATTTTTCCTCCACTTAAGGAGCAAGTGTAAGTCCTGTGACACTGTTCTGTTACCACCCTGGTTATCATTTTTTTTCTCGGATGAACAGTAAAAAAGACTTCTCACGAGGACACACAAGAGTTTTTAAACCTTAATTTCGTAACTAATTCGGCGTGACTACGATCGCTTCTTAGATTATGCCCAAATGCGAGATTTCATACGATGGTTAAAAATATAAACCACCTACATGTTTGCGGACAAGAGCGCGTCGCCCACAACAGACATGAACAAAATTGTTGCAATAGGTGTTGTCGCCTAATGCAAAAAAAATATAATATTATTTAACCATGTTGAATAAACCTGAGACTGGGGCAGAAATGAACACATGAGTCGAAGGAACAGAAAAAGGGCAGGACGACGTCTCAATTTTGAGACGTCGTCCTGTCCTTTTCTGTTCCTTCAACTTATGTGTTTATTTCTATCCCAGTCTCAGGTTTATTCAACATGGTTAGCATTCACCATCTCGCCTGCACCCTTACTACATTATCTCTAATCTTATTTGTTCCTTTACAGTCACTATGCCAAGAATCTACAAACTTTGTCAGCCACAGTTCTTGACAAAAGAAAATACTGAGCCGCTCAAACATTTTGTGTCCCACATCATACAGGAAAGGCAGAAGAAAGATAACGTATGTACTTTGTGTCACTGTTATTTGATTCTTTGATTTATAGTAACTCAAACGACGGCAGCGCAATGGGGCAAAATAGTAACAGAATTCTCGGACTGTCTGAGATTTTACGATCCTACCTTAACTAGAAAGAATCATACCTAACTATTTCTATTTTTTGCACAGGCTTGTGCTGAACTTATGGACGCATTTCGCCTGCGACTTTCAATACCTAGTGATACACCAACGACGGTCACGTTACGAGTGTAAAGTAATAAATAGCGAAACATTCACCTAAATCCGCTCACAAACTGTCGAAATATTCGCCTTAGCTGACATATTCCGATTAGAGATGTGTTGCCTGTCGTCAAAATACGTCATAGCTATTATAATTCAGGCAACTAAATCCTGTTCCACGTTATTCTTTGGTAAATCGAAACACTGAGGAAATGAAATCTGTGAGTCAGGTGAACGTAAAAAAGGCGCGACATATGCTCTTCATGTCTCCTCGGACAAGCAGTTTTCGGTGTTTTTTTTTTTTTTCCAGGGTTTCGGCATGGCGGATTCTAGACAGCTGAAACTCGCCATCAAATAGTAGAGAGGGAAAGCATTTATTTTCTCGCGTCTAACAGCGGCGATGGCATATTTGGACGACGGGCAACAAATCATTACTTAAAAATGCCAGATATCGAGTGTTTCAAACGCTAGTTTGTTTTGGCCAATAAGATGCCTAATTATCACTTTTTATGCGCGCACCAATGTCCGCCGCAATTGACAACCCTATCTCGAAGCTACTTTTTTATTTCAAACGTCCATTTTTCTCATTTGTTGGTGAAACAACCTTCTAATACATTCGTACATTTCAAGACTTTGTTAATTTTTTGCCCCGTATTATTTAATTCTGATTGGATTTAACAATTTTTAACTGCATCTCTTTCAAAAGCGCGCGTTTAACCATGCAGGGTCCCCAAGTGCACTGTATCAATTAAGAAATTATGTTCGGAGATAACCACATGGTTAGACCAAAGGGCTGAATGAACTACATTCGTACGGCTACGTAAGACAAAGATGAGACCCATGATGATTCTGCAATTTTTTATGGCATAATTCCTCTGTATAGAAAAATGGGTTCGTTTAAGTTGGTCATGTGGTCTTTGCAATAGGTGTTGTCGCCTAATGCAAACTCATGTAAAACTCATGCGTCTGGTTTTTGTGAGCAAAGTAGACAATGATCGGCGACGATTGATGAAGCATGGTATTTAAGGAGCAGCGTATAATTATCATAACGCTTTGCCTTCGTTTAGGCGAATCTCACAGAAGCCTACAACATGTTAAAACGAGTGTCTGTTAGCCTTTTGCACACACGAACGGGAAATGTAATGTTAAGGCGCTGTTCTATAAACGCCAGTTTTCATAAATCGCCGCCGAGCACCATGTACTGTACCTCGCTCATGAGAACCTATCGGAGTGACCGCGTGAACTTGGACTGTATACCATCTCTCTGTGGAGAGGAATTATGTTGTAATCTAAACTAAGAATAAATGGTTGTCTTTTCTACCCATGCGTAGATTTCCGTAAGGATCCTTTGCCGAAAATTGTGGCTTCTACAACGTACATAAGATTTTTTTTTCAATACGCCGTTTATGGCATTTACACGGGAAACTTCTACTTTTATTAATTTGTTTCACGTGCTTCTTGAATAGATATTGGCCGAACTTCAGAAAAAAAAAAGTATGGATTCCCCCCTACAACAAAAATTACTTTGCGAGATATACGTAGATAAAATCGCCACTTACCATCCTTTAAGTAGTGACGTCAATACGTATTTCAGAGAAATCAGCGAGATGATAAGACTCTGTCAAGTGTTTCTATGCGTTATCAGACGTAAGCCTTTCAAACCAACCTTTTGACTGGCACTCCCAGTAGCCGTAAACACGTACTTGGGGATCGTTCTAGAACATACTTCTGCGAATACTTTCTTTGAACGGTAATGACTTGATTTCGGAGAATCGCCCTATAAAGCTACAAGCGCGAGCTAGCCCGCGCTTCCTGGCTTTGAGACGTGAATTTCTCAGACATGTACAAGTTACTCAAAAAAGTAATTAAGTTAAGTTACTGAGTATTGACCTCAAAAGTAATTTGAGTAGAGTAGAAATTACTCAAATGGAAAGTAATTGAGAAAATTACTAATTACCGTAAAAAAGTAGCGAATTACTTTTGAAGTTACTTTGAGTTACTTTATATGTTTTTATGGTAAAAAGAAAGTACATAGGTTTTGATCCGTTAGCGAAATTGTGCTAGCCAAATATGGATCGGATTGTTTTTTCACAGAATGCTTTAATAGCTGGTTCTGCTTCGCGTGCCTAATTGTTTTGTACTTTCTTGTTTGTTTGGTCAATGATGTACTGCGAATGTGTCATTTCTACTTTGAGGTTTAGCACTGCCTGAGCTTGATTTTTAAACAGTGTTTGCTTGTTTACAGTGTTGCGTAAAGTACATCTAAAAAGTACTTGAAGTAAAGTACAAAGTAAATTAGAGGTTATGCAGTTCAAGTAAAGTAGTAAGTACACCGTGTGCAATGTACTTGAAGTAATTAACGTACTATAAATACAATATATTTTAAGGTAAAGTACCAGTACTTTTAACAGAATCTTTCATGATGCCCTTTCATTCCCTATACAGTGTTTTTTTAACTGGTATGCATTGCTCCAGAGGTAATCGGAGGTGCATCAGTTTTTTACGGAAATGGCAGCAAATACTGTATAAAGTCAAGTCGCCACAGAGTAGTTCGTTTACTCTCGCTGACGAGCTATTTGACACAATCAACTTATAAGACAGTGCTTATTTGTGTCGGTCTTATAGCATTCATTACTTCACTCAGAGAAATGAGCAGATGACGTCTTGAAAGAGCGCGTTTTCACACGATGATGCACATTTTTCTGTTATTCAAATTCGGGGAATGTACAGTCGGCACGGAATGAAACGCGAACAAGGAGCGCATGGTTTTCGACCCACGCTGAGTCACCTAGAGACGCAACACCGAAGGTTTGGATGCACTGAGCAAGAGTCTAACACATCGAAGGAGGAGCCATCTTGCAGCTCCCATCTGGTTCAGGTGGTGCAGCATCTAGCGAAAACCATGCACCCACTGTTCGCGTTTCATTCCGTGCTGACTGTACATTGAAGTCGGGAGTTTTACTTTCCTCGGAAAGTACAAGTACATGCTCCAGAAAATGTACTTCAAGTAAAGTACAAGTTTTCTAAACAGTAGTACTTTAAGTACCATGTACTTAGAGTACTTCCCAACACTGCTTGTTTATTATTTTTATATAAAAACGTTGGGGGAATTACTAAGGTTTCTCGAACGATCTTCAAATCTTTGAAGATCTGCATATTCTATGTTTTGGGAGGAAAGGCAACGCAAAAAGGTCCCCTTTGCGTTGCCCTTTAGCACGCGATTCTTCGAGTACAGCACAAACTACGGGAGCACCAGATGAGCTTCAGAGCAGGTGCTGCATTTTGTTGCCTCCTTTGAGTGAGGATGCAGTGTGTGCACCTCCTGTAGTGGGCGAGAGTTTCTACGTTGGGGAGAAGCGGGAACCAGCCCTTTCTTCGAATGGGTCAAGTCTCCTTGAGCTTCGGGACACAAAGAAACGCCAGTCTTCGGCGCTAATCCCGCAGTTACTCGGCCTCTCTTGCGTCGTGCCTGTTCGCTCCCCGCGCTTCGTAGCAGTGTTGTTGCAGAGGGGGGGGAGGGGGGGGCTCGGGAAAATTTTGGGGGTTTCGGACTCTCCAACCCATTTTCTTCCCCCCCCCTTTCCTACGCCACATGCTTCCCCTCTTTGCAAATATCAGCTGATCTTCCAACATCTTATCTCTTTTTGTGCAGGAATGTTTGTTGATAGGCAAAACAACCACTAAAATTCGAAAGTAATTTGTAATTTGAGTAGAAGTTACTCAGAAAAAGTAATTAAAGTAAACTACTAATTACCGAAATAAAAATGTAATTGAAAGTTACTAAACTACTCAGAAAAGTAGTTAAACTACAGTAACTTGAGTAGAGTAGTTGAACTACGTACAAGTCTGGAATATCTAGCGCGTGCTCGTTCTGTGGATGAACGCTTCAAAGCAGCGACCTCGAGCTCTCGTGCTTGTAGCATTGGCTGCATTCTCAGCTTAATGGTGAATGGAGTATATGAGAGCGTGCGGCACCTAAAGGGGGCGCGTCGATCCAACTGATGTTAGAGTGCCTTCATACAAGCGCGCGCTTTTGCTTGAGTGGTGACTTCTCAGCCATTTTTACGCCCAATCGTTTTTTTATGCTTTTTGAAGTGCGCGTAATCCGGTGTCACTCAGCTGAGCGCGTAGCTTGGCTGATGCATAGACGCCATCTTAGCGCCCAGGTCACGCACCGAGTGCGCGAGGCGTCACGCGCTGACACATTCAGTGCAACAATGGATGTCTTCACCCTGAGACAGACAGACATGTAGGCACCCTAACTGATGTTCCCGCCAAACGACTCTGTTGAGAACCGCACTGCGGCGCCACTGTCTTGTCGCACGCTTCTCATTATCACTTCGCAGCCGATCAGATTGCGGCGTTACTCATTATGAAGGCCGAAAAAGCAGTCAGGCAGCGCATGAATATAATAAGCCCTGCAGTTCTTTGTTCAGTAAGAACGGCAGGGCATATTATGTTCATGCTCTGCCTGATTCCTTCTTCGGACTTCATAATTAGTAGCACCGCAATCTGATTGGCTGCGGAGCGATAATGAAAAGCGTGCGACAATAACGCCGCAATCTGATTGGCCGCGGAGTGATAATAGAGAGCGTGCGACACCTAAGTGGGCGCGCAGATCCAACTGATGTTCCCGCCAAACGACTCTGCTAGAAGCCGCAACGCGACGCCACTGTCTTGTCGCACGCTTCCATAGACTTTGCGCCTTTTGTTTTGCGGAACAACCGATTTGCCTGCTTTTGGTGGCAGCGCTGCCACAAACGGTTTTATACCCCATTCACACGACCAGCATAACGGTACCTTTAGCGTAGGTCCCTTTGCAATCGGCGAATCAGCCCGCGCTGATGGATCGCGAGCACATGCCACGCGCGGAGGATCGCAGAACTGATTCGCCGCTGGCCACAAGGTCCCGTAGGTAAGGGACCTTTATGCTCGTGTGAATACATGGGCTGCACGTGACGTCATATCCTTCCTCCTTTCTGGTGGCCAAAACCTGCTGTTATATTTCGTTTCACCTTATGTGCGAGCGAAGGTAAAGCTGGAAGCGTGAGCACGGAAGCTCCGATGCCTTCAGGCTTTTGCTCGAGCGCGAGCTGGGCAGAAACGCAAAAAGTGCTGGTCTCGCGCTTCTAGCTTTGGCTTCACTCGCAGATAAAGTGAAACGAAGTATAATGAAGCTGTGCTCACTCGTTTCCGCTCGCTCGCGACGCTCGTGTACTGCTCGTAGGATATGCACAGTAAATGCTACGCTCGAGGAAGTTCGGCCACCAGAAAGGAGGACCAAATTACGGTAGTGCAAACCTATGTATAGGGTAGAAGAGCTATAAAAAAAAAGTATGCGTAAACCTACTGATTTTATCTGTTATAGATTCTTCATAACGATGTTTCTTGACGTGTTTTTTTTGTTGTAGTGGTATTATTGGAGATATTTTGCTTAATCTTCAGTCAGTCAGTCATACTAGATTTTTCTGGTTCCAAATTATTCAGAAAGATGACGACATTATGCAGTTATTTATCGATGCCGGATTTGAAAAGGGCCCTGGCGACAAGAATGTACATGCAAACGATGACTACTCTCACGGAAAGCGTAAGTATGAAACAAGAGGCTACCTTCAACGTGCGTCAGAGTAATACAAACAAAATGTTGCATATCACACTTTGCGTGGACTGCTCATCGGGCTTATCTTCCGCAGCCGCAGTTATCGCGCTTTTTCTATCCATGGAAATTTCCACAAAAGTATTTTTCCTTATATTTTCAGTAAACGTGGTGCATCATAATTATGTATATTGAATTCAGAAAAACAGTCGTTTTCTAAAAAGTTATTTTCTGAGTAAACGATGAAGCCAGGTTATAATAACGCAGTTTGTCTTGTTTAATGTTGAACTGCCTAACGAATTGCAACAGCAAATTAGAACAACACACTCGTGGAGGAAACCAAATGAAAGCGGACAGCAGGGCTGCCTTTCTCCCAAATATTAATTATTGCATTGCCTATCATATTTAGAACAATGGTGCCATTTGACTCATTAAGGCTGTCATGACTTGAATAAAAAAATATGATTTTGACCTGTCAGTGAATAGATAAATGACTAAGTTTATTAATACAATCATCGTTATTCATATCACTGCGCCTGTTCGAAGTAAATCATTTACTTGAGTATTTTTTCCCACGAAGCACATATCCAGCCCGCTCTAGGTAGGGCCTGTGACTGATTCAACCATAGGCTATTACAAAAACGTAATCCACGATGACATTCAGACTGTCTCTATTGTAATGCCGGCTATCTGCATCATATTCCCTTCCACCCTTTTGACATTTCCAAATTCTTTCAGCCATGACGCTAGATGACATCACGGCCCAGGCAATGCTCTTTTTGGTGCCGGTACGGACACAGTATCGTCCGCCATGACGTATTCGGCGTACCTCCTGGCCCTGAACCCAGAATGCCAGGAAAGGGTACTGAAAGAAGTCGATGATGCGGTTCAAAAGGTAGGAAAGACAGGAAAGGTCTCAAATAGGCTGGTTTAAGGTTTCGTGATGAACTTAACCCCGCGACTTGCCTTCAAGCCGCAGTGCTGTTAAATCAGTACACATTGGACAGGCATTAACCAAACCGATTTGCTGCGTGGTATCTCGAAATTACCTGCGAAGCCTAATGTATTATCAACGAATAAGTGCAACAATAACTTAACATTTCCGAGATTCTATTTTGTAGATGCAAAGAAGAACGCATACGTATTTATAATGTCCAAAGTTGTAAAAGAAGACTAAACAAAACTGATTTCGCACTTGCTCGCCCCTGGATCCTTGGCGTCGTAACTCGACGCGGTCAAAACTAAGACAGAGCTGGACTGTCGCCGCCGCAAGTGTTTTAGTAAGCGCTGCAAATGGTTTGAAGAAGCATTCACTTGAAATTTTTCTTATGGTTATGCTTTCACACAAATTGTGCAAGGCCTAGATCCACTAAAGGCAGAGGGCCCGGCAAAATCAATTGAGCCGCTGAAACTGCTAAGATAAGATTGCAAAATGTTTGGAAATAAAGAATTGTGCAAAATCAATCTAGCTATGTTTCATCCCACCATTAGTCCAGATCGTCTATGCGCGAGAAACTGGACGGTCACTAACTTGTTAGCTTAAACCTTATTTCGGTCGAACTTTTAGGGCTGCCTGCTTTTTCTCATATAAGGGTAGTTCCGTCTGCCACCCGTGATATAACGAATGAAAATGTGCATACTTTAAGAACATTACAAGTATAATTCACTGTTATATAGCAGAATAAAATTTAGTTCGATTATACTTTAATATAGATTACAAGTATTCATTTTATTCATGATTTCACATCCAGGAATTTTGGGTTTCTCCATTCCGATTTCCACGTGGACGTTCTAATGGTGAATTCCACTCGTAGATCCGGAGCGCTTTCCAAAATCCGCGAGGGAGCCGAAATTCCGCTCCGTGGGACCCGCTCCAAATCGACGAGGGGAAGATAAACTCGCATTTTTGGAGCGGCCTCCCCACACCCCTCCCCACCGCTTCCCCTTCCGCCGTTCAAAATGGCCGCTGCTCGAACTTGACAAGCCCACCAACGCCTCAGCCGACTGATCTTTCCGACGCAGAAATAACACGCGACACAGGCTGGGCGAAATTATACGTACACCACGGCGCCCATGTCGCAAATAACGAAGACGTTCGCGTTCGGCACCGTCACATACCTTTCGGCCGCCTCGAAGCGGCGGGGCACGGACAGCGATTGCCAGCGGTGGAGTTCAGATTTCGGGACGACTTTAATAAACACAGAGGTAACAAACTATCACTTGCACGGTCGTTGACTAATCTCTTCCTGCTTTATTGCACGGGAAAACGCCGGCGGAATGCAGTGTAGAAAGGTAAACAATCATTGGCTGCAGAATGAACAGGCCTAACCTTGCGTCTGCCTCCGGCTTTTCTGTCGTTCTTTTTCTCGTTCTTCCTCTCACGATCACAGATGTCAGCGCTTACGATTTACCACGCTCCACAGTCTCGGCTTTGTATCCCTAATCTACGCGAGGTAGAAGCGTCCGAGCCGTCACAATCCCGCGTAAACAACCGACGCACCCGAAC
Source organism: Ixodes ricinus (assembly GCA_037355805.1). Lineage (NCBI taxonomy): Eukaryota > Metazoa > Arthropoda > Arachnida > Ixodida > Ixodidae > Ixodes > Ixodes ricinus. The sequence continues at coordinate 22,729 of JAZHYW010052868.1, forward strand.
AGATCCAACTCGACGACCCGACCGTGGCTGCCGTGGCCCCGCCGACCCGCCAACTTCGCCGCGCCGCGCATGCGCACTGCCTAGGAAATGACGTAGAGCGCTCTGTACTTCCCGTATTTCCGGAGAGATCTGTGAAATCCCGGAGAGCAAGTTCGGCGGGGTTTGGGGCGCTCCGTGGAGCGGGCGCTGCTAGAGATCTGCGAGCGGAAGATGGCCAGCTCGAGCCAGATCTGCGAGCGGAATATGCGCGCTCCAAATGGAGCGCTTTTGGAGCGCTCGAGATCTGCGAGCGGAATTCCTGACAATTCCTAGCAAGATATTTTATTCGAACTTCGAGTCTTGGTGTACCTTAAACCCACGTTCACCTCCCCTCCGTTTAGGACGGAATAACGTACGATACGCTGCAGGCTATGACGTACCTCGAAGCTTCCATCAAGGAGGCCATGCGCATGTACACTGCTGATGCGTTGTGAGTATCTCTTTTCTCTTCTCGCAAACCACAATAACATCGCCATAACCTCGAAGACACAAAAGCACATGAAGTCAGCCATTGCACAAGATATTTTCCGTACTCCTGAAAGCCCTCTCCGTCCATGACCAGCTACGAAAGGAATTGTGCAATAAATATCACGAACTTTTCTTTTCTTTTTAGGGTTTCGAGTTGGACTTGTCTTGTGGTTCAAATTCATTTTATTTATAGACAGACGCTCGTCTCTGACGCTACACGGCAGACCGCGGTGCCACTGTGTACGACAAGCGGTGCACGCATAGTGCATGTGAATAGTGCCCACACCTCATCAGGGAGGAAGTGCGCATGTTTGTATATAGAATGGCTATATGTTGCCCGGCGATCGTGATGGCTTTGTGATAGCAAACGCCTGAAGCCAAGGCTCGCGGGCTTCCAAAACATGAAACTGCAAATTGAGGACGCTGCAAGCAAGGCAGAAGTAGTACAAGAGAAGATCTGTGCATGAGCACTTTCCAGTAGAGAGCTGGCGCGAGCATGAAAGCGCAAGTTTCACTCAATCATGTTAAGCCAAACGAGGAAATGCAATTATAAGGTTCAAAATACTGTCTATAACTCTCTCCGTGCGGCGGAGATTGTGGGGTGCAGGTGCAGCAAATGAAACGAGTGTAGTGGCAGTGTGATGTTTCTATCTCGGTCAGCGCAATTTGCCTGAAGCAGCTGTGGGCGCTTTTTACACAAAATGTGTATTGGTGGCGTGGGCGAACTACAGGGGGCGCTTCTCTAGCTATCATCATCATCATTTGTGACGTCACGGGTAGGACAAACTGGGACAGAACCCGCAGACCTTGGATCCCTCGGCTCGTCAGCTCGCTTCATGCCCTGCTTGGGTAATGCGCGACAAAGCCTGTTTCACGCGTTGTGTTCATTTGGTGAAGTGATATTTGTAGTTCGACATTTTACCTGAGTTTGAAACCGCACGTGGCACGCGTAGTCATGCCAACAAACATTTTTGGCGCTGAGGTGTCGAAGCGCTCGGATGGTGATGTGCTGTTTTCTACCCCAGTACGAAAAGCTGGAAGATGAAAATATAATTTTTTTATTAATATGATTCGGACAAAATAAGACTAAGAGAGGCATGTCTCATTAAAATGAAAATAGAAAAGAGAAATTCAAGAACATCTAGCGTGTGTAGTAACATAGCCTCCTCTATACTCACAAAGTCTGGCAGTTCGATGACGGAGCCATAGAGTGCCGGGTCCCAGATTTGGAGCGCGAGGATCTGGTAGCACAGAGCATTTCTCGGGGAGTTTGGTATTCAGCGCACAGCTTTTGCAGCGGCGAGGACCCAAAACATGGCTTTCGAACCCGACTTGAGAAAGAAGCGGTAGCCCGTGGAACGCAAGAAGCACGAGCGGACATTCCATCGCTCGGGACAAATGTGTTTCGGCGTCTCGCCGCAACGGGGCGACCGTTACATGTCTCTTGTCTGCCGCTCTACCTTCTCACTTTCGGCGGCCGCGTCGCGCTGACGATCTGCCAGGCCTTGTCAGTATAGAAGAGGCTATGGTAGTAAACACTTCAGTGAAAGCGACTCCGTGTATACTGTTGGTTCCAATGTATACTGTGAGTGCTGGTCTCTTATGGGTCATTCCATGTCAAACGTCCCAGACGTTGCGCTCGACCACCTTCGATTTCTAAAAAATGCATGGCCTTTTTGCCGCATTGTCCGTAGCCATGCCCTAAAATATTTTTGACAAAAAAAATTTTTCATGGCGTGAGCGCAGTTTTATCTTTTAAAAATAGCGTGAAACTAGGTATCACTCTATAATTTATGAAAAAATCAGCTTTTTTATGAAACACCCAACAATATTTTTTCTTAAATCTGCCCGGCTTTCGACCTGCAATGTGGTTGGGCTTGTGCAGTTTTGTTTAATTTAAATATTTTTTTAAAACCACAACTTTTTTAAATTTTTAACATTTTTTGTTATTTTATTAAAAAATATCTTATTGCTCCAGGGACTTAATATAACTTTTTACCGGCTGCCCTGCAGGTATATAATCTATAAAAAAATGTTTAAACAGCTCAATTAAATATCTCGCAGTAAAATAAATCCTGAAGTTGCCAAAAAGTGCGTTTTGACGCATCAACAGCCGTTTATTTCACCCTGAGGTGGTCCAAGTAAAAACACAAAATATAGTGGGTTTGAAAGAACAAGCGAGAAAACAATTTTTGAAGTTGAACTTTCGCGTCACAACCCGGCGTCGCTTCTTAACGCCTCTTCGCCGCACAGCACGCCACCGGCGACGATAGTTGACACGATTAGGTCCAAAGAAAGAAGGGAGTTTACTGCCGCTTCCCCTTGTCCGTCTTTTCAGCTGCAGAGAAGAAACGGCGGCCATCGAGTTGATAATCGAGGTGCCGCCAGTGCGTAGCCATAGTAGGCCCGTTGTGCCCTTTGTATCCGAGGGCGGCTCTTCACACTCCGAAACGCGATGCCTAATCGACGGGCGGCATCAGCTGACGTGAACTTCTCAATGCGTCAGGCGACGTAAACGACTCCATAAATATATTTCACTTCTCCATGAGAAGTATGATATATTTATGGAAAGGTGGAATATTTTTGCCGAAAAACCACGCGGTATTTGAATTGGTACGTAATAAGCATCATGAATATTGGCTTGAAGCAATTTAAAATAAATAAGGAATATGTAATAATATTAACATTTTTGATAGTTTTGTAACAAACTATCTCGTTTCTGCAGGTGACTGCAAAAATTCTTATTGATAAGCCCTGTTAGTATACTGCACAAAGAAAAGGGTTTCAGGCCGTACAGCTAAATAGCATGCAGAAAAACTACTAAATTTATGCAAAATTGCGTTATGCCGTTTCAAGAGCCGTCGTCAATTCTGCCTTGAGGTGGCTCAAAGAAAAATCCGAAACATGAAGCCTTTTACAGAAGAGTTTATTGCCTTTGTTCTTGAAAGTTTAAATAAAATAGTTTTGTTCTAAAGAGAAAAAAAAACATTTTAAGGTTGAGCTCTTGCGCCACAACCTGGCGTCGTTTCTTGCGCCTCTTCTCTGCACAGCACGCCAACGTCGAGCCTGGCAAAGCGTGCGACGGTGTCACGGTTTGCGCACGCAGGTAGGCAGCAGGACTTCCGAGCTGTCGGGTACATCTTGGTGGGAAAAAGCTTTTTTCCACTCTTGTTGCTTTATGGATTTTCCTATTTCGACTGTTTTGCGCGGCAGTGTCCTCCTGTGGTCTTCCACTGTCTTAATATCAGCAGCACCTCCGATTATCAACACGATGCCCGCCGCTTTTTCCTTGCAGCTGAAAAGACGGACAAGGGGGAGCGGCAGTAAACTCCGTTCTTTCTTTGGCCCTAATCGTGTCAGCTATCGTCGCCGGTGGCGTGCTGTGCGGCGAAGAGGCGTTAAGAAGCAACGCCGGGTTGTGGTGCGAGAGTTCAACTTCAAAAATTGTTTTCTCGCTTTAAACGAAAATTACTTTGATTAAACTTTCAGAATCAAAAGACAATCAATTGTTCTTCCAAACCCACTATATTTTGTATGTTTACTTGCACCACCTCAGGGTGAAATAAACGGCTGTTTATGCGTGAAAACGCACTTTTTGGCAACTTCTGGATTTTTTTTACTGCAAGATGTTTATTTGAGCGGTTTATATATTTTATAGATTACATACCTGCAGGGCAGCAGGTAAAAAGTTATATTAAGTCCCCGGAGCAATTAGATATTCTTTAATAAAATAACAAAAATGCTAAAATTATCAAAACAAATTGTGTTTTTAAAAAATATTTAAATTAAACAAAACTGCACAAGCCCAACCATATTGCAAGTCGAAAGCCGTGCAGATTTAAGAAAAAAATATTGTTGGGTGTTTCATAAAAAAACTGATTTTTCATAAATTATAGAGCGATACCTAGTTTCACGCTATTTTTAAAAACAAAAACCGCGCTCACGCCATCCAAAAAAATTATTCGTTAAAAATATTTTAGGCCATGGCTACGGACAATGCGGGAAAAGGCCGTGAAATTTTTTTTAGAAATCGAAGGTGGTCGAGCGCAGCGCCTGGGACGTTTGACGTGGAATGATTCCGAAATGATTCCTTTTAAAATTTTGTAAACCAGTAAACAAACATTTCCTCAAAATAATTGGCATGAAGAAGCGGTGGCCGACTTCCGGAGTCGTTTCAACTGAATATCAACTTATTCACCCGGTCGACGCGAAACGTGCCAGACCCCCTCGCGACCGAAGTCTTAAATCTATAGTCGGTGATTAGGTTAAGAACGGGAAGCTCCTCCACCCTTTCCACTTCAGCGGTGCGAACGGTGGAGAGGACGCGACCTCCTCTCCACCGTTCGCTCCGCTGAAGTGGAAAGGGGTGGAGGAGCTTCCGCTTCGTTGACCTGTCACCGACTATAGTAAGTCGGTGACACTTCAGCATCCCAAAAAATGGGGAATACACCAGCTATGAGTTACTACCGTTTGAATGTTTAATTTTTGCGGACCCAAATGGGCATAATGCGTGATAAGTTTCTCAGTGAGCGATTTTAAATTTGTAAACAATTCTTTGTAAAATTAGGATAGAACAAATTAATCAATCGCCTGAATTTGCCGGGCCATGGTGACACTTTAAGAATTTATTAGAATGTCTGCTTTGCTTTCGAGCAGAGTTGTCGCGATACGACAAATTTCTTTACCACGTACTCGATTCGGGAGGAGCTCAGCGTTAGTTGCAGACGAGATTTCGCTAGGCAGCAACTGTCGAGTCACACTTGATAGAAGCGTCGGTATCGGCAAGCGCAATGTAGATAAAACAAGTGTGCGGCCCACTGCAACACAACTGTGCCCGCGTGCACAGCTAAGACAACCCGCCATTTACTCTGGTTAATGCAAAACCTTTTTCTACAGCAGCCTCTACAGATCCGGAAAACAAGAATCAGAGAGGCTGCGAATATCCCTGACTCACGCCGCGCAAGCTGTAATGTGAAGCTCCATGGCTTGTTTTTGAACATTTTAAAGTCTGTTTAATGGAAGTGCTTCCTCCGACGCCCGTCGGACGAGTGGTGCCTGTGTGCAAATCACTCCTCCGACGCCGGAAGTGACGTAGTCCGGTCGGAGGAGAGACGGCCGTGTGGAAATCACTCCTCCGACGCCGGAAGTAACGTATCATCCTCGGCCCCGGATGTTGCCTTTGTTATGATATGTGCCCTACCATGTGCGTTTGCCACTGTAGTCGACTGTAGTCTTCCGTCGGTCGGGTCCTGCCCCGTACTGTACGTACCATTCCTTCGTGGCCGCTGGCCGCTCTGCCGTCGGTTCCGGTCACGCAAGCTATTTGGACTGATTTTCGCACTCTTTCAAGCGTTTTGTTTAGCATTTATGCCTCGAGTTTTGGTCAAAAACCGAGGCTAGAAGCGCGAGCTCATAGCATTCATGCGCGAGAGCTTGTGCCGGCGAGATGTGCCCTGAGGAAGGAGCTCGCGCTTGTAGCCTTTCCTGCGGTACATCATAAGGTATCGAGCACTTGTTTTCCCATGTGTCTGAGAGGCAAGCCGATATTGATGTTGTCATCCTGCACGTCGGCACTACTAACTCCAATATTAGTGCAAGCGTGTACATCGACAAATATCGTCGTCTAGCTGCTCTGTGAACGCAATCCAGTGATGCAGATCGCCTTTTCTGCGGTTCTTCCGAGACGGAAGAATAGGTTTTGCTTATTGAAATGGCAGCGTAGTCACGCTGCAGAGATCCAGGCCCTGAATAATCGATACCGAGAGGTGAACTCGCTGCTGCGAGTCGTGTCGCAGGGAAGGGTTCAGGGTTCCTCGACGGGCTGGCTGACGAGTGGCACCAGTGGATCGGCCGCGGCGGCGTCCACCCAAGCCGGATGGACAACAAGGTACGAACGTGCATTATGAAGTTGCACTAAAGATGCGCGAACATAGAACGACAACGATTGCCAGGATAACCGTAGAGGGGACCTGAAAATTGACCCGCGCACATGGCGAGCTAAAATGTTGGTTGGATCCAACACTGCACAAAATGGAAGGTTGACCAGTCTTTATTGTCAAAAACCGAGGATGAAAATAAATAATAAGTTCGGTGAAGTCCACGTTTCCGGGTTGGAGGGACCGTAGTGTAGCTCAGTGAGGAACGTTTCAGCTGCCTCATTAGCCAGCTGCGACAATCGCCTTGTCAGAGCTAGGATTCGTGCGAGGTGAAAGATTAGCCGCTGGCGTCTGTCAGCATCGGTGAAGACGTCCTCAGCTTCTCTCTGCATCGCGTGAAGAAAGGTGCTCACCCGTGTTTCCGCGTTGCGCAGGTGAAGTCCTGAGAGAATGCGGTAGCGCTCCCACCTTGCGATCCAGCATTTCCAATTGCTTGTGTCGCAACAATCGAACATTTTCGAGGTAGACTTCCCGCCTTTATTACCATTGTGCCCTCCGCGGCGGTTTTCTCTTCCGTCTGGTTTTCCTTGGGTGCCCTCCGATCGCTGAAATGCATCTTTCTGCCCTCGAAGTTCACCGCTACCACCATGGCGTATTTACAGCTGGCTCCAAGGAAGCGCAGATATGGTTTTGACATTTGGCCGATGGCTTCCCTTCTCTACCGACTGCCGCGTCGACAACGAGTAAAACTAAATAATTGCGCGCGCGGGTCATGGTGGCCGGCTAGCGGATCCAATTGCCCAAATCATTGATCTATTAAAAAAAAAAACTAGGTTTTTTAATAAATGTTTTAATTCAACTTTATATATGTACATAAATGTTGATTTCGGTACACACCTTTTATGCCACTAATTATATTCCAATTTATAAAAAAATTATGTACATTAAAATTTTAAATAATTTTATAAGAGTAAAGGTATATGCACTATGTCGTGCACCTCGACCGGAAATGGCTATACGCACTACGCGGAGAGCTAATGCCATTTGGGTCAACCTTTTCGGACGGCGCATGTATCACTGGTGAGCGTGTTAAACCCCCCCCCCCCCCCCCCAGTCTGCGTTCACGCCGCTTCGAGTCGACAGTGTGCGGCTGCTAATTACAAAACTTAACCCACTCGGCCCCCCGCCGTACATGCCACTTCGCGGCGTCCAGCCAGCAACCCAAGCTCTGCTGTCCCCGATTGCACCTCTGTAAAGGGACTCCCCATACCATTTTGTTCTCCAAAGTTTCGTCAACAACATTAGTTTTTGTGTTTTTTTTTAGTGTTACTCGTCGAAAAGAAATTTCATAAATATCGCCAAATGTTTGACAAAACAAAATGTTCGAGAAAAAAAAGAAAGCCCCCACTGTGGATCAAACCGGGGTCCGCTGTTCACACAGACCCATTTTCTTAGGTTACTTATGAAAAGGCACCGGGAAATCTGTGCTTCGTGTTAAGCGTGCCTACCAATTCAAGGAGATAGCCTGGCACGCGACATTAAAGACACGAATGTTTCGGTGACTTAGACGTAATGT